>JAODUH010000901.1:0-13259 GCA_027564835.1 Typhlichthys subterraneus
TATATATGAGAATGATACTTCTACACAGCCTTGGCTCCGTAAATAGTAACAAACAAACAAAAAATAGTAACAAACAAAATGGCATAAAGTCCTGTGAATATAAAGTACACACGTGTGTGTGTGTTAAGTCCTTTGAATATAAAGTACATCTGTGTGTGTTAAGTCCTGTGAATATAAAGTACATCTGTGTGTGTGTGTAAGTCCTGTAAATATAATGTGTGTGTGTGTGTGTTAAGTCCTGTGAATATAAAGTACACGTATGTGTGTGTGTACTCACTGCACGTGCTGCCATTGTCATGGCGATGCCGGTCAAGAATGTCAAATAGTACCCAGGATAGACCCCGTGCCATATGGCTGACAGCAGAAAGGTGGCAGCAGTGGGATTGATGGGACAGCGCTCATAACATACCCTGGGCACAGGACAGGAACCACAGTGGTCCATAGGTTAGCATTATAAGGTAGACCCCAGAACCCCTCATCAAGTATGGACACAGACGCAGGAGTTTCATTTCAGATTGGAAAAACACTATGTAAGAATTAGGGATGGCACGATCCAGTTTTTTCAGTCCCGATACAGATACAGGTACTGGTACTTTGGGTATCGGCCGATACCGAGTACCGATCCGATTCCAGTGTTAAATTAAGTTTTAAGTTGCAAAGTAAATGATAGCCAATCTGTATTTTAGGACTTCAATGCATTTTATAAACCTGCTGCTGATAGTGTGGCCTGGGTAGGTTAGACATGGTTGATGCTTTACAGTAGACCTACGTGTGTAAATTCATTTAATTGGATCAGCCCCATGGATCGGTTACAACTGTCCAATTGTTACCGATAACCGATCCAACTATTTAAGTCCGTATCGGACCGATTTCCGATCTCAGTATCGTATCGGTGCCATCCCTAGTAAGAATACGTCATCACAGTTGCATGTATTCTTCTACTGTACCGTTTGAGCCAAAGAGCTGTCTGAATATTCCAGTTGTCTAGGAACATCTTGAAACTGGTGGCAAACTGAAATCACAACAAAAAGGGGGAAATCATGGCAAACTATTTTACAGTTGCTGAAAAGAGGGGTAGGGTGGGGGGGTGGGGGGGCTCGATCAAAATGAAACTGCTTTCATTACAAACGGAATATAACCTCAATGTCCAGAATTCTGAGATTTGAGATCATGTCCCACCGTGGGGAGCCATCTCTGTTGTAGCCATTGAAGCCGAAGCCTGCTGCGTTGTTTATGGCGTCAGCTGAGGAATATAAAGGAAAAGAGTTCTCTAGTGACTGTAAAGAATGTGGATTAACAGTCTAACCTATTTAAAAACCCTTCCATACTATACAGCATCAAAGTGAAAAATACTGCATATAGCAGGGTCGCAGTTGATTATATAAGCCACTAGGTGGAAGTGTAACATAATTTTATTCAGTCAGGGGAAATTGATTGCTGTAGGTTTTCACATTTTCCATCACAATCTTAAAGGTTCAGCACTATTTGACAACTATACATGTATATTGTAACGTACTAGACACATATATTGTAACTTGTAACGTTTTCAGATAGATTTGGTCTAGTTTGTCAAGAAAAACCAAAATGCATGGGAAACGCAGCACATCATTCTTGGTCAAAACATTAAAAAGGTGTATCCATCCGCACACCAGTACTCACCCAGTGTCCACACAAAGTAGTACTTGGGCCGGAGGGCCAACATGGCCAGGTAGAGGTAGATGACCTGAAGGTAAAAAGGTGTGGTCGCGATGAAGACATCATCTATGGAGCGATCCACTGGCATCAGTTTGCACAATAACAGATATATGGCCAGGGAGACTGCACACGTACACAGCTTGGAGATCACATCGTTCTGGGGGAAGAGAGGTGGGTAAGGCTCCGCCTGCAACTTTGAGGTCGAGAAAACGGTTTTCGTACTTTTGAGAAAGCCGTAAACAAACACCTGATATTACAAACATTTGTTAGTAGATTCATACTGAAACTATTTTAAGTAGATTAAAGGCTGATATCCTGAGGTCCTTGAGTATGCTTTTATATTTAGCCATGCCTTTGTTTCTCTCAACAGCACACACCAATAATGAAGCGTGGTTTTAATTTGTAATGTGAACAAGGTAATAATACAAATGTTAACGTAGAGAGGCTGAGTGATATGGTACACTGCATTTCAGTGGCTACTGGAAAAGTAGTAAAATCGAATTGCCTGGCAGTAACACTTTAGGCACAGGAAGATTAAACAAGCAAGAATTACAATGGCGTGTAAAAGCTTCACTAAGGGGTCTTTACTAAAAATACTCAAGCATGCACTCAAAACATAATTGGGAAGATGAAAGCCCTTTTTTTAAATCTTGGGGAATGTAATAATACATTATTACTGTGCAAAAGGCTTTTACAATGCTTTAGCCCTCTATGTCATGAATGGAAGTATAAGGTTTACAAACAGCTACATGTATACAAGAATCAATATTTTGTGACACCTGCATTGATACATATGCAGCAGTAATGTTATTTGTTATGGTGCTAAACCCTGTAAGAAATTAAGAATCCTATTGAATTTCAAATTTAGAAGCGGGGTTAGTAATTCTCGAGAACTTCAAGCCCAAAAACAAAACCAACTCCCTCAGAAGCTCCGCCCCACACATTAATAAACATTGCAAAGTCAAGGACATTGTTGGCGTGTGCAGTGTTCGCCACTTTGTTTATGTTACTATTTTCAGGGCCAGGACCATATAGAAGTACCAGATAATTTTTTCAGTACACACAGAAATGGTAAGATAGCGGAATGCAAGGAGATAGTTGGTGAATTTGACAAAAAGTGTACTAGCTTACAATTAGCTTACTATACCTACAGTATAGATAACAGAGAAAGACACACTGGCCTTTTAGACCATGTACAGTACCTTAGGCGAGGGCTCGCTCTGCTTGTACTTCCCGTTCTCCATCCCATTGGCATTCTCCATGCGGCGTGGCTGGTAGCCCGTGCCGTCGATGAAGGCCATATAGTCGTTGTAGGAGCAAGTGGGCCCTGCCAGGATACCCATGAAGTTACAGTTATAGCTCAGGTACTCCAGCAAGCTAGGCATCCGCCTAAATGAACCCAGAAGCAAACAGAAACAGCGAACAAATTAGCTCCAACAGAGATACCCCAATACCCAATATAAAGAGAGATACATTGTTTTAAGTTATGTGCTAAGCTGCAGTAGTGATATCATAAGAAATAACATAGTTAAGCTATTAATAGCCTAAATAAAATGTGAGAGACACTGGGTTACTTTAACTTAGTTTTGATAGCGCAGTTTCCATTTAATGCATTTCTCTGAACTAGAGAGACTCTAGAGAACATACAGTTTCCTGCCTGTCTCCCTGTCAATTGTTATCTTCTGCAGTCTGCAGTACTAGACAGCTAACTGCATGTTCCAATTGCTTGCTGCCTCTCAGCCTCCTCTGTGGACAAATGTGGTAGAATAGTTTTGTGGTATCTCACATTTGTGGCCTTACAAGGACATCAGTTTAGCTTAATAAATTGTACCTTGAAATTCCTGGATGACTCAAAAGCGAATACAAAAATATCCCCATTTGATTCATAATATGAACATTCTGTGTTTCCTTTCTATTTTCCAGCATATATATTATCTCTCTCTGTTTGTGGCCTGTATTAACTAACAATGTTATTATTATTATTAACCATATTAATCATAATATTATTAAAATAATAATATTATTAATATTATTAAAATACGTACATCAGAAAAATCACTCAGAAAAGGGGTAATAGAAACTTTATAGCATCGGGGACAGGGTATAAAACCTAAACACAAAGCATTGCATGCTAATTAAGCGCTGTTAATGTTTCGTATCCCATAATGCAGTACAAACATACCTGCATCACATACCTGATAGCTAGGTATTTCTGGGTGGGGTTTAGTTGCTCTTCTTTTTTCATCAAACCTACAATAAAATACAAAAAATACTTTTGTCAAATACTAAGAATTACAAACTGTATTATGAAATGTCTACTTTATGGAATCTGTACATTGGAAAACCTGGTTAGTGAATGTTTTTTTTTTTAAACGTTCTATAATGTCAATACTGATTTATTGTAAATTATAGTCTACAAATTGTATGCAAAAAGAAGACAAACAAAACTTTTGGAAATTGTTTAAATAAACATCATAAGCATCAAACAGCATAAAATAAATACATAATAATAATAATAATAATAATAATAAATAAAAAACAGTGGTCAGTCTAGAGCAGAGAGGTCATTCTATTGCACCACACCAGGTCAGCACATGTGGAATGGACTGCATGAATGGCCGTCCAATGTAAACACCGCTCAGTGCATTTGGCGGAGTTAGCTCAGGTCAGGGATTGGTGGAGGGACAGCTGTTGCGTAAATTCACTGGAACACATTCTCACAACACTTTACAATGCTGGGAGGCCAGCCCCGCAGGCAGAATGCGATTATGATCAGAAACCTTCTCAACTTGCATGGTCGCTGAAGATTTTCACCTCAAGCTAGTTTTACATGCATAGAAGACTCACACAAGCCACTGCTGCTCAGCCTGTTGCTGGTCATCTCATTGGCCCAGGGGATGTAGAATCGCAGCTAACGTAGGGCACAGACATATATAGCTCACCATACACCTCTTGTGAGTGTCCTGCCATGCTGTTCAGCTACATAGCTCCCTTGGCTACTTAAAAACCCCTGATACTAACGACAGCATGTTAAAAGTCTCCTTCTATATGCATGCATCTTTGAAACACAGACGGACAATGAGCAGTCCCTCTGAAGTACTCGTAAATCCCTCAGCGTGTGGCTGCAGGGGTGGGCCACGACGTGACTGACACCCCTCTCGAGGACGGGGGAGCACACTCTCATTTGCCCACTGGCGTCACACGCAGGAGGGCTGTTCGTGACTTGAACAGAAAGTGGCACGCCACATATGCACCGAGTTAGGTGTTAGCAGGGTGAGATAATGTTATGCAAATGTGCGTCTACTGCTGTTACCTTGCACTTCCTGCGGAGAATGGTGGTGTTGGGGGGGTGGGGGGTGGACAACACTACCGAGGCTGAGCTACACATCTATGAGAGCTTTTCATTATCCTCTAAACCCTCAAGGCTCTCCTTAATGTAGGGACTTTTAACCTCGGTGTCAAGTGCACGTCTTTATTTATTGCACATTTGCCAGTCCGGCGCTAGCCTAATGCTTCTATTAAGGTTATGGTTGGCTACTGAACACTCTGTTCCCATGTAAGGGAGTCAGTGTCTTCAGGACTGTCGCTGGAAAACAAACCAGTGCACCTTAGCGTAATAGCTAATATGCATACCACATGGAAAGCAGCGTATATGGCAAGGTAGGGTTTTATGGAAATCAAGTGTTTAGACCATGTTTGTGGCCTACGACACATGTTACAGACCTGTATTGTACGCGTATTTGTTGAGGAGATAACACAATACAAATACTCTGTATTGTATGTTGTAATATTTGTTGTTGTAAAAACACAACGTATAATTTTATTAGTCAAACAGGGCATAGCACAGCACAAGCTCTCAGACAGCTGTGTAATTTGGTATGCATGTGTGACAGAAACAAAAATAGCTAAACAATTTTAGAGCAGCCCAACAGAAAGAGCTGAATCTAATTCTGGAAGGCCAATGTGTTAAGTAGCGGAGGTACATTCAAAACATTTCCTTGAGACTGCTGACCAGAAAGGTTGATGTCGATTCCACAGCCAGCCAGGACATTGCAGAGCATAACTGAGGGACTGGGAACTGCACAATCTCTTTCTGAAATATCCACGGTCCCACTTGAGATGTACCACAGGCTCTGTGCAGGAGATGGGCTCAGCGATGCGCAGGAGAGCAACTTCTAGATGTTAATGTGTGTTGTGTAATGCGTCACCTACGCCACAGTCACTGTACCTATCTAACCAACTGTGCTAAATAAAGCACACTTACACAACTTGCCTGGTTAATCGTTAAAAACCACAAACGAAAAGAGGGAGAGAGGGAGAGAGAGAGAGAGAGAGAGAGAGCAGGTGTGGTTTAGACACAGCAAGACACATGTCAATAAAATACCTAATATCTGGAAACAATACTCCCAACCAACAGAAGAGAGACACTGGTACTGCGGGCCGAATCATTAGTTACATGCGTTTGTTAATCCTGTCTTTCCAGTCCATGTGACCACTGGACCTCCCACTGGGTTTAGAAAGGTGGACATTTGAGACGTTTTGTAACACAAAAGGGGAGACGCATTCTGTTTTGACATGCGTCATAGGGAATAGCTTATGTACAGTAATAGAAACAAATGGACATGTGATCACGCATGCACCAAAAAAAATAGAAAAAGTAAAAAGCCTTACCATCATGAATCTCAAACGCCAAGCTGGTAATCTTCTGTGTTATGACCATCATGGGCCTAGCAGAAGAAACAAGCAAGGAATCAGTAACGTCAAGGTCAAAGACGCTTCCCTCTTGAATGTCAAAATCAACCGCATTGCCATCAATTCTACAGACTCAGCCTGTTTCACAGCCTGGGGTAATTATAATAGTTTTATAAATTAGGTTTATGAGCATTTATCAAGAGAGCTCACAACAGAAAATACAACTTAGAAAATATAGAAATTACCTTGACATGCAAGGTCCTAAACGTCTTGCTTATATTTATTTATGCATACAGCAGGGACTTGAAATGCTGGTGACTACCGGTATACCAAGCCATTCCATATTTGACCACTCTACCTAAATGTAGCCGTAGTGAGCAGCCATACAGTACAGTAGGATGTTTGCAGCATTAAGCTTTGGTGAGTTTATCAGTAACCTTATTTTTCAATAAAAGTTATTTATAACTTTACTTAACATTATAATAACTTCTAAGTTATTATAATATATTATTATAGACCTTTTTAATTCATAATCATTGAGGACAGACTCAGCGTGTGCATACACTACAGTGCTATCCATTCAGTCAACCCATTCATAAAAAGCAAATAAGGACATATTCTGCCCACGTGAAATAGCTACTTAAAGGTATGTGCAGCCTTTGGTTCATGCTAATACTTGTGTCAGCAAAATCTTAGAAGGTCAGCATGTTGGGACCGTTTCGTGCATGAAAATGTTGGCGGTAGCATTAAATTAAGTTACAGAGTAAGCAGTTGGCCAGAATATTCTGGCTTCCGTATAAACCTGAGAAATGTATTTTAAAATACTAAAATAATCACTAAAGACTAAAATATTTTATGAAATAATGGTGAGTGTCACACTGTTGTGTGAATGTGACTTTAGTACCTAAATAACTCATATTTTTGTAGCCTGTTGGCCATTTGCGGGGCATATGAGAGGGACAAGAAGAGGGAATAAATAGTTAAAAGGGTGAGATCTTTGCTCTCATGGAAGCAGTATGGGACTACAGTATATTGTGTGTTGCTTAGCAACTGGCTACCCTCAGCCTAGTTGAGAGGCTGGCTGCCTACTTCAATTGTCAGACAGTCTAAAAGTCTGTACTGATACTAAATACAGGGAGGTAGGAACTATAGTATAATAGATGTTCTCCATCGGACCCATTTAAACTGCAACACAGTTATCTCTCTATTGTTAAAACTACTGCAAGTCACAAATCAATATATTTTACTCCCAAATCAGCCCTGCTAAGCTAAAACCGACCCTGAACAGTAAAGATGTGATTTCGACCTCCGTGACTCTTCCTTACCCTGTGAAGTCCGCCGAGTACATGCCGTAGTCGAACACGTAGACCCGCGTGATCTGACAGAAGCTCAGGTAGCCCAGGGCCACGATAAAACAGTATCTGCAGAGACAGCAAGGCAGCGAGAGAGAATAATGTGTCAGTCATCATATCCTACATACAATACATTTAGCTCAATATCTAACAGTCAAATTCATTAACAGTAGAACACACGACAAATATACAACGATAAAAGAATCTCCACTTGCTCTTGTACAGATGTAATCTATGGAGCATTTCAAGCGAGGAACCTTTTAACCTCCGAGGAGGAACAATAAACGGTTTGTTCCTTCATTCCGCTCGCTCTCCTTCTCCGCCTTTATGGCCTCCAGTAAGGCTGGGACAAGGCCGCGCTACACCCTAGAAGAACAGAAGACACTGGTGTTGGCAGCCGTGCGAGGAGGAGGAGTGGAGCCGAGCTGAGAGGGAGCCAGGTGGGCCTCTATAATATGTCACTGTCAGCGGAGGAAGAGAGCAGACAACGAGGACTCTCTGCAGACAGGCCAAGGCTGGAGGCCCTATAGAGGCGCACTTGTACCAAGCTGCTGCCCATTCAGCCCGACTAGCCTGCTAGCCAGCTAGCATTCCTCTACTGCCTGTTATTAGGAGTGCCACAGAACGGTAAAACACAAATGCCGATGGAATTATGAATGGGCCTGACATGCAACAGGTGTGCCAAATAGTCAATAGTATCGTCACTGCTTTGTAACGAGCAACGATTAGCCTATTCGTTTCATAGTGACAGCTTTGTTTACCCTGCTATGACACATCTCTGAAAAGGATCCATTGTTTTGGCCTGAGAAAGGCCAACAACAGCTAATATGAGTGGACAAAGGGAGAGAGCAGCAGTAGATGTGGCTTATCTTTCTAAAAAAAAAAAAACGTGTATGTACTGTAATTGGTCCAGTTAAGCAAAGTGTACAGAAACGTCTTCATACAGTATGTTTTGAAGGGCCAGTTGTTTTCTGGCCCTTCAAAAGGCAAAATACACAAAATGTTATTAGGATAGGCTAGTGGTTAGGTAAAGGTGCTTCTATTGTCACATGCACATACAGTACATGTAGCGAAATTCGTTCTCTGCATTTAACCCATCCCTCAAGGGAGCAGTGGGCACGCGTCGAAATGCATTGCGAAGCAAAGTGTGGTGCTACGGCTTTGTTGATACAAGCGGTGTTCGCCACTTTATGTTACCATTTCTTCAACACGCACAGAGAACGGTAAGCTAGCGCAATGCGAGGAGATATTTGTTGAATTTGACAAAAAGTTTATTATCTTACATTTAGCTTGCAATAGTTGACTTACTGTTTACTGTATACTGTTTGTATTTGCAGTTGGTGAACATGTGCACACAGTTGTCTACCACTGTGTGTACAGCTACCGCTAAGCCTAAGAGTTTAACGCCGCTCCCTCTTGAACACAACATCTCATATACAGCTGCACGTGGGCGGTAAATTGATTTATTTGAATGTTTTTCCCCTTTCACCTAAGATGAACTGAATGATGTGACTGACTGCTCACCAGTGACCACACCAGTGACAGATGTGCGTAGAGCGTGCTTGTCAATGTGTACATCAATGCCGATATGGATAGTTAATGTACAGTATTTATATCCTGTGTGTGTCAATAGACCTCGCCTAATGTCATTTTCAAAGGTGCCCATGCCCATATAAGGACTTCTGGGTCTAAGCAATGAGAAAAATGTATGGCTTGAACATTCTCCCTACCACGATTTGTGATTAACTCATGTTGCAAACGTACTGGTTTTGTCAAAGGCACATATTCTCACTGGCTAACACTGGTGTTGGTCAATTACGAGATTGCTAAATAGGTAAAGTAAGCCTTTGCTACATGTAAGCTATCGCTTGCTAGCGCATAGAAAACACGTCACTTGAATCACTCAGGGCAAATGTAAAGCCACGTAAAGAAAAGAGTTTGGCCTGGGCTGACGAGTATATGTGCACCGATACTTAACTTTTAATGTTCAGCAGTTAGCAAACATCATAATTTGCAAATGAAGACCTCAAAATATCTGGACTGTATTTCAAAAGCTAATTTATTTGCACAAAAAATAACCTGAGCATGGCATAACCAAAACGAAACAGTAAGAAACAATAAGAAAAATGCCATCTTGTGCTCCTGTTCGCAAATGTAGTCCTCGGAAGTGCCGCTGTCTGCGAGTAGTGACATCACAACAGGTCACGTCTATGGTTCTGGTTGTAATCGGCATGATTTAGCATGTTAATGCATCTTCAACCTTCTGATGCTGCCTGTTTTAAAAGATGCGGATCAGTAAAAGCTACTGGATCATTGTCTTTCACCATAACGATGCTTGATTTAATTCCATCAGTTGAATGGATTTAATTCAATCAGTTGAATCTATTTTGTTCTGGTTAAATTAGTCTGGCAACCCCACCCGGGAATCTAGAAGCACTCCTGAATAAGACCGTACCAAATCTTCTGCAATAACCCTATTTTAAACCTGATTCACTTCAAGTACTGGCTCACAGCCACTCTATTCAGTCTGGATGCCAGCTACATTACAGTAGCTATATTTGCAGTGTGCCCACTACCCACCTGAGATGCTTTCTTCCTCTTGACACGATCTATGTCATTTTCTTCTGCGCATGTGTGTGTGTGTGTTGTTCTTTCTTGGGGGAGGAAGTCTGTATTTTCACTCCAGGCCTCAATTAGAGCCTGGAACCAAAGTAGGCTGTTTTGCCTCAGTGGGAGAGCTGTAGACAGGTCAGCGCACAGATGGGAAGCCCAAGGGGAACCGGAGGTAGGTTACACAAAAGATGCAGCAATAAATACCAACAAACTATAAATAAATCTCTATTTGTCCTCCATTCCTCTAGGTCTTTATACAGTACACCCTCAAGAGAGCTGCATGCTCATGCAAACCTAACATGAGTGGATGAAACCGACACCCATATCTTGGCCTTATCTGCTTAAGTAACAGCAAACAGGCAACAGAACTGTCCAGTTCTCACCTGTATGTGCATTGTTCAAACTTTTCACAAAAATAAATAAATTAGCAACGGTAATCTTTATAAATTCCTATAATATAGCAAATTTTTGCTTTTTAGTTTTACGCTGCACTTAGATAGATGCAGTCAGTTGCCGTATAACCTTGTTAGCATTCCATAGCCCCTGTTTGTAAACACAGTCCAACAGGTGAACCGCTGACCTAGGCCACAGCGAGCACGCGGAAAAACACAAATACATAGTCGAGACAGACCACGACACAAGACTTTCAGGTCTGTCCAAAGCTTGCATTAATTCTCCTCAAAATCCCATTATCTGGAGAAGAAAAAAAACTAAACAAGCCACCATCTCCATTAGGCACTTAAACCACTCTACTTATCTTCAGTGTACTGTATAAGTGGGAAGCTAGTTGACATAAAAACATCGGAGAGCACAAGAAGAGGCATCCCTAAAGAAGTCACATTAGCTCTATTAACATGAAATAAGATAGTGGAGTTAATGTGAGCATTGCTATGAACAACTGTGCGTGCATCCTTGTTTGTTCTTCTAACATACAGAATTCATGTCAGCATTCATTCGAATACTGAGTGACATTACCGCTGTCAGAGGTACTGGATGCAAAGTGTGGAGATGCCTGGATGTTTACTGTAAATGTAGCCTATTTGTATACATGCATGTATACAACATGTCGTATTTTACAGATATGCCTATTTGTCGGGACCCGGACATTCGTGCTAATCCCAGGCACATCAATAAACGAGCAGCATCTACTGAGAAACACTGCCGTTATTACTGTAACCACCATTAGTATCAACCGCGACAGACATAAATCGAAACTACACTTCACGTCAATGGCTCGTAACACGGCAGCTCAGGTGGTGTCACAGACATTTATCTGAGCGGAACACTTATAATGTGTGACAGACAACTTAATTCAATTATTATATAGCAAGGTGTGCTTTCTCACACCTACTGTTAATATATCTGCCCATGGTAGGTCTTTTACGGCTTTCCAGGTAGCTCCATCTTCCTTCCAAGTTTGAAGCAAATAGATAACTTTAGCCTCCCTTCATGGTAACTATTAAGCTGACACAAGTACAGTAGCAGACTTCTAGAAACAGAGATGCGGTTCAAAGCCATTTCAACTTCAGCATTAGCTCAAACATGTCTGTGTCACTATGCGCCGTCTTTCTATCTGGCCTCTGAAACATTCACCGCGAGTGACCTCATGTCTTGAATGGCCGCCGGCCAAGGCTTTTCCAAGCTATGGCATCTTGGCCTCGGTGGCAGCTGGGTTGCTTTGTTTCCTAGCAGCCAACAGGGTTTACAAACAACCATTGACAGGACTTATCTGTCCACTTGAACAGAAGCCGGAACACAAGGCCAACAATGTCAGTGGGAAGAACTGGGCCTGCTTTGCTTTTAGTTAAAACACCACCTGGTGTAAAACCTTGCTGTCATTCTTTCCCCAGGACATGTTTTTTTGTTTAACCTTTCTGAAGGCAGATGGTATTGTGATGAATACTTAGTTGGGATTATTTTTAGGGTGTGCTGCTAAAGGGAAACACACACTGTTAGCTCCACTCCCTATCCCTAACCTTGAATCGTGTTAGAAAAAAAGTGTGTGTGTGTGTGTGTTAATGACGAGACATGGGCACAGATAGGGCCTAGAGGTCAAGAACCACTGCCAACACAACACAGACCTCCTTCAAAAGTACAACAAAACAGCTCTGTAATCAACAACATGACAGCCCAATAAGCCAACAACCAGGGGCGGCAAATCTGGAACATTCCGTGCTCAGGTTGCTAAGGACTTGATTTACTAAAGTGTTGTTGAGCAACAACCCCGAAACTACACTTCCTTAAAAGTCATGCAGTAAAGATTTGCCTAGCCAACCGGACGAGACACAAGAAAAATAACTATGCATGGTTTGTTTGAATGGCCACGACGATGCAAAATAAAGAACAGATACAACCCAACACAACTCTCACTTCTCCTTCCATGTTCAAGCGTTGCATGAATCAAACAATGGAGTTTGTCAACGAGAAACCCATGTAAAGGTATTGTGCGTTCGGTCAGCGTTCACTTCTTACTTGTGCATGTGCTCGAGCCCGGCGAACACCATGACGCTGTAGGAGAGGCCGCTCTGCACCACGAAATGGAGGGCATACCTGTGTAAACAACAAACACAATGAGGAGAAGACAAACAGTGAGAAACCCTATTGGGCCCTGCAGGGGACATTGTTTAGCTCCATGACTTGACTGAAGCCACTGGGAGTTCAGATGTCGACGCATCAAAGGGCGCGCTCGCACACACACACACACACACACACACACACACACACACGCGCACACACACCCTCCAGTTCTAGTGTATTTGTGATTGATCTCCATTTGCTGTGCTTGTCCAACCAGCCCAAGCTGTTTCGGCCATCACACCAGTGGGAGGAGCGGAGGGGAGGGGAGGGGAGAGGAGCGGAGGGGAGGGGCGGGGAGCGGAGAGGAGGGGAGGGGAGGGGCGAGGAGAG
>JAODUH010000902.1:0-13257 GCA_027564835.1 Typhlichthys subterraneus
ACTTCTGTTTGTGACTAGGCCTAGAGGGTAAGTTGTCTGTTGTCACCTGCTATAGTTCTTGGGAGTGGCCAATGAAAACATCACCTCCATCCACGTACCCTGTTACCATTGTGAAAGTCTGTTGGTTGAAAAGATTAAAGGATAAATGTATGATCTTGTCTTGCCAATAGAAGTCACACTAACCACCAGCATCTCGTCTAAAGAAATGCTTTGTGGGCCACACACACACACACACACGCACGCACAGGCATACCGCTCAACAACGAACAGAATATGTCATTATCTGCTTTAGGATTAAATTACTCCACTACATCTTTACATAGAAAAGAGTTGCTCGGTGCTAAATTATAGTTTAATTAAAATATAATGACTCTCCATTCTTTATAGAACAACACGTCAGACCTCAGTATATTTCTTTAATGCACAGCTGTCCACAAAAGGGGGCATGTTGGTATGTAGGCTATAGTGGGTCTTAAAATATGTAAAGCCTAGTATACAGTATGTGCTCAAGGGGGGGAGGTACACCACAATATTAGAGTCCAGACACATAAAGGCCTACAGTAGCATCAAGACATTTATGGCTGACCATATTGTAGGGCTGTAACATTTTAGTATACCATTATACTGCAGCTTTGATTCCGTTTATTGGTAGCTTAATGCTATTGTTTAGACTGCGTAACACATTGTTTTTAATAATACATCCAGCTACTCCAAACACCTCTTGTTGCATCATCACAAATGATAGCGACACGCAACTGCCTTATCTGGTGACAAACAGCTATAAAAATCCAGCAGTAGAACAGCGCAGGCTCTCTGCGAAGATAATAAACTTCCCATACATCTGTGGAACAAAATGTACTGTACATAAGCACATCGTGTGCAAGGCAGAAGTGGTGTGGTTCGCTTTGAAGATTGATGCACTGTCAAATTGAGCCTTCACTTCTCTTCGCAGAGGTGCGCCAGTCGATCGGCACAGCTAAAGCCATTTAAGATAATTTACATTCAGGTGTGCCATCATCCCTCATATCAGGTAAAAATCCATACACTTCGTCAAAGGAGGGCCGACGCGTGAGAGATAGAGGCAAGGCAGTGACGGATTGTTTCGATCACATTCTATTACCGTCTTAAGGCAAGTGATTCGACTTTACGCGAGGCAAAAGCTCTGGGATGCAGATCTCGTTATTGGATTTCCCATGATAATGCCGTGAGATGTCTTCGAAGGGAAAAGAGAAGCATCTATTAAGCATGAGCGCATGTCAGATTTAATGGCACTTTATTATTAGTGCGCCAGTGTAATCCTTTACCTGGTATGTCTTTTGTTTGTGTGTATGAGTGTTCATCTGTGAAGAAGGGTCCTCGATTTCTCCATCAGCAGGTCTGGTCTGGTGTAGTCTATCGTAGGTTGTACAGTAGGCCTGCATTAGACTATACAGAGGCCCATCATCTAAGCCAGGCGAAGACACCGTGCTCTGATCTGAGAGTGGAGACCACTGGCTATATCTGCATAGAACACCACAATACTCAAAGTGTACTGCTGCTGCAAACATGAAATGGTATAGGAGCCGAAGAGTAACTGTGCATTGTGTTCCAGAAGAAAGAAACGGTGTTACAATATCTGCAATTTTGATAAATAAGCACACATAAGGCTAGCACAAAAACACAGCTAAGACCTACTGCATACTGCTATAGACTATAGCTGACTGAGATATGTTTATCCACATTCCAGTTTTTTAGCTTTTGTGTGGGCTGGAAGGAACTATGCGAGGCATAGTTGCACACTTGAAAATAGTTGCTGTTATTTAATAAGAGACGTCTGTTTTTTTAGGTGGACAATGAAGCTAACGGCTAATGTAACAGAGGGAGTCGGGGAAGGAGCTTCCCATAAGATCACTCAAAAATAAAAATTGTAAAACATTTGTAAAAATCCATCCATCCGTCTTCTCCCGCTTATCCGGAGTCGGGTAGCGGGGGCAGCAGCTCCAGCAAGGGACCCAAAACTTCCCTTTCCCGAGCCACATTGGCAAGCTCTGACTGGGGGATCCCGAAACGTTCCCAGGCCAGTGTGGAGATATAGGGTGTTTCTCATGGTCAATGATGCTTCCTTGGTAGGACGGATTCTTCCAAGTGCCTTCCTAGTCGAGTCCTTCCTAGGCTAGGAAAGGTATTCGAAGAACACGTATTGGAACGGCCTAGCTAGTGTGCAAATTACGTCATTCAAAATAAGTCCCGCCTTCAAAATCATTATGCTTAATTAAACCGCGCGTTTTGTTTTTTAATAACAGTTGAAAAAACAATGGATCGTGCTGTTTTGTTGTTAGTTTCGTTTTGCGCCATTTAAAAATCTCTCCTCTTCTGATGTTCGCACAAGATTGTGGGTATTTTTAGTACACGAAGGATGCACACATACTTCACAATCCTCTGATCATAGGACTGAGTCCTTGGTATAATTCTAAAGCATCCTAGACATTGGAACGGTACTTTGTCGAGATTTGATGACGTGGCATCTTTGAAATTACAGCCGTCAAGGATCCTTCCTTGACATTGAGAAACACCCAGTATCTCTCCACCTAGACCTGGGTCTTCCCCTAAGCATCCTCCCAGTTAAGAGGGCGGTGCCAAGCGCAGATTACGTGATCAGTCGCAAATTTAGTACGGTCAAGGAACAATGCTATGGCACATCGTGCGCTGTTTGCCGCCTGGCTGCGCTCACTAACGTACGTGCACGCCCCCAAGACCTCTTGCCAATTGGTCTGCAACATATTTGTGTTCTTTGTGTGTTAACTGTGTCACCCATTATACCTTATTCTGTGTGATAAGTTTGTGTACCATAAAACTGCAGCAGTTCTTACTGCAATGTGAGAAATGGGTCTATAATTGAAGGCAACCTCAACTTTGTGCCATTTAGTCTTACAGACTTCTGACCGTATTAATTATCGTTGCGTACAGTATAATGCATGGCAATGGCCTAGGCGCAGGTATAATAATCATTGACAGGTAATCAACATGTCCATGAAAACACCAGGCCACGAAACCACAAAATAAATCTGAATCCATCCTGAAATATTGATCTTTATTCATATTAAATTAAAAATATAGTTTTGACAGATTCATGTAACAAAACAGGAGAAAGTATTTAAATGCTGTAGCCTTGGGTATGGTCAGCTGAAGCTGTCAATGAGTGTCAGCGGTGTCAATAGACAGATTTTACAGACGTGTCCTTTGTCATACTGGTAAACACATCTACAGCTGAAACTAATATGTCTGTTTGATTTAGCTTTTCTGATAAACTTGCGTTAACAATACTACATACTGTACTCACGTCACTGGCAAACCTAAATCAAACAAAGTATATTTTATTAAATAATTAATTAGCTGTTTTCCCTGCTACAGTAATGTCTGTAAAAAGCATCCATTCTTTCTTATCAAAGCTCTCCTCATAGGATGATAAATATCAGTATTTCAAATGATACTGTATATCAGAAGCTAAAGGACCTTCCAGTGTGTTTCTTATGGCATCAGCAGGGAGTTAAAGCCTGGCACGAAATCGCAACACACGTCAACCAGTGTTACTGTGAGTGAACTAGCCACTTTCATTTGATAGGAAACACTGATTGAACTATGTGCAAATGGAAATATAAATACCCAAGAGCTAAAATACATTATAGGTCCACAAACCTCTGGGTTTAAAGTAATACATAGATTAACTGGGTAGAGAGATACAAAGAGAATGAAAGGCTATTCATTAGTATTGCGACAGCATCTCAAGTCACTCTGCTTAGTGGATTCTGTACAAAATCTGGAAAACAAAAGTATACCCAGAGCAGTGGATAATACTGAGAAAAGCGCTATGTTTAAAAAGTATACTACACCAAATAAAGTGAGATAGAGCAGGGCTAAACACAAAGTCCACCAATTTGTGCTGCAAACACAATCACACATAAGGAATATGGGAGGTTGGGTACTAGAAAACCTGCAAGGACTTTTTAAAATCAGAAATTACTATTGAAAGTACATTTACATACTGTAATATGTATTTACACATAGGGATACTAATACCCCAAATAACAAAACAAAAAAAAAAAAGAAACCCAAAAAAGTGACAATACAGTTTGAGAGTAATATAGAAATCAAAGAAGCATCATGTTCCATTCATGTACAAATGCACCCGGCTACTTTCTATCTATAAAAATACCTATTCACATTTTATCAGTTGATGGATAAAACTACTGCGAAGGACTGCATGAATGTTTGTGACATTCTGTTTAAAAACAAAATAAATAAAATAAAATCTAATTTACATTTGTGTGAATACTGTGCTTAATGAACCACTGTTGTTATCGTTATCAGCATTTGTGGCGTCACTGACGAACCAGTGTAAATCAGGACCATTATAAAAAAAGTTTTCTCTCATATCATTTTAGTGTAATAATTTATAAGATGAACATGTGACTTCTATGAAAGATGGGTATCTGTTTCTTAGTGTATTTAACCCATTGTCAATGCAGGGGGGTACCATACACCTGTCCCATTATTGAGATTCTCTACATCACCAAGAGTACACATATTCTTAATAGAACTGTACCAGTGTATTTAAACAGTGCAGTAGACCAGTTAGGATTTATTCCAATGCCAACTGTGAAAAACAGTGACTTAAGTTTATATACTATACTATAACATAGTAAAAGACTGAAATACAGCCAACACTTTAAATATAATTATTTCAAGATAGGTTAACAAAGCATGTTTAATGAAACCTTCAAGATGCTCCTCAAGCTTATTATCATAATGCCACTTACAAGATAAAAATAAAAAGTACAAACAATGCTATACACAGCATTTACAATCATTACACAAATGCAGTCTCAACACCAGTTTTGAGAGGGAATTATTGTGCTCCTTAATTGTGCTCCTTTAAGTGCCTAACTTTGCAAACGCAGCTTAGAACAATTTCGATCAAAAGTCAAAACAGGCCCCTGCCCTTTTATCTTCCAGATTATTTTGGTGTTTGTTCCCATTTGTGCTGCTTGTATGTCTGCTTCCTTGACTCCCGATCAGTGTTAGCTACATGCATTTTATAGTCACTTGGTGAGTGATGAAAGAGATCAACATCTCCGGTCTCCATTGACATTTACAGTGCACTTACATCTAGTCTGCTTAAAAACATCCTCATTTTGAAAGCTCCGCCTCTACAATTATGCTCTATAGTATCATTCTGGAAACTCTCAATTGAAAAATGCTTCGTCAGCCAGGTAGAAAGCCACTGGCCAATCAGTCTTGTTCTGATTGGTTGGCGGTGGTCCAATTGTCTAGCAGCTGTGTTTAACAATCACCATCAAGCATTTGTTGTTAGTTGAAGTGGGTCCATTTGCCGGCTGACTAATGGCTTTCAAATGAGAGCGCCCATACTGATTGATATGTAGAGGCGGAGCTTGCAAAATATTTGACTGCTATTTACTGTAACATTAATGCATGGGTGTGCTAATGTTTTTGGACCGCTAATGACTTAGCTTTGACCCTATTGCAGAATGGCAACCTATCGCCTGACGTTTAGTGTTTTTCAGGCACGGCCTGGGACAATCTGTCAGCCTAAGCGATTTCCCCACAGCACAGCTCACTAGAGAGGGCTACAGTGGCTAAATTAACATTCTAAAAGCCCCTTGTGATGCTAGTTGGCCCAAGGAGCACCAGTGCTTTCCTCCTAAAGATTGGCTTTATTTTCCTAAATGAATCCATTAAGAGTCCTCGCAAACGACTCTTCATCCCGCTCATTGCACTTTCTCGAGGCCACACAGTAGTTTACTTTCACAATGAAACCTTGTGGGCGATGCCGATAAACATGGAATGAGTTAACGCACGTTCAAAACTAGGCACGCAAGATACACTTTAATTGCACACAATTACATAAGGTGGCATAAGTGTTTGTTCAAACTGGTCAATGCTAAATAAGAGCAGTGGACTTTGGATATTGTCACATACCTGGCACAGCCAAAATAGCATAGGCGGTCTCAAATTAGATGGTAACAAAAACAGTTGCAGGCCATTGTCTGGGGAAAGAACTTCACGATAATGTGCAGTGTTGGCTTTAGGTTTTACTGTATCTTTAAGAAAGAGCTGCTTGAGCCCTGGATTCCCCCACTCTGATCTTCCATTACGCTTGAGGATTCGCTGATGGAGATAGAATTGCAGAGACACACATCAATCACAAGAATGTGGGCTTTCATGTCTATAAACTCCTGGTGTTTAAGAATAAACCCCTGTAATGAAGTCACGGCTACAGTACATGATAATAGCCAACCAAACGCCTTAATTATAGTTACAGGTTTAATATTCCTCTATAGGTTGCTCAATTATTCAATAAACCTCTAGTGCCTCAGCTGGAAACTTGATTGGCTGAAAATTACCTTGCATAAAGCCTGAGTGGGAGATGAACACTGTGCCTGGGAAACATCTGCTTGGACCCCACACCTTGCCTGTCTTGAGTGTTCAATGAAGAGGCATATAAATTCGTAGTCGTATAACAGTAGCGTGTGCACAGGTGTACTCCTCAGCATTGAGACACACAGGGAGTCATTATGCTAATTGTCACTGTGGATTATTAGCATCATGGTCAATGGGCTTTCTCTAGAAGCCTATTGGTTAAAGTCACGCTCCATTATTTGCCGTCCGAATTCTCTTTGTGATTGAAGCCACCAAAATGTCACAGAGAGAGCGAGCGCTTGCCCCTTCTGCACCACATGGTTGAGCGCTCATCTCTACTCCTCCCCCTACGGCCACATGCACGTGCGTTTCACAACATGAACAGTAACCTTAGCGATTATTTGGGGATGCTATAACACCATCACGAGAGTGCATTAACCAGCTCATGAAACGAATGGACACGCTGCAGCATTGGAGTCATTTGGCTGTGCCAGAGCATTAAGTGCTATCAAATATTCAACCCCAGCCCCAAACAGGCGTCAGTATCATTCATGGACAGATGCCAGGGGCTGTCCATGCGCAGCAGAGCCAGCTGCAACATCTGGCAATATGGTACAAGTATAGATTTGATTTTGGGACTGTTTGGAGTGTCACCATTGTTGTCAAACATCAGTACAAAAAAAAAACGTGATCTTGAAGTGCTTCATGGTGAAAGTGTATTGGTGGTCTCGTAAGACAGCCTTCCCTCATTTCAAGAGGATCATGAGGATATATATACGGAGTGGAGGGCAATAGTCTTTTAACCATGGCAAATTTGGTTCCGTGTGCATGTTTCTCTATTTTGATGAAACGGTTTTCTGTATTATTATGGAAACATTGTTGTCCTCATCTGCGGTTGCTCGAAGACAGCCTATTCCACAGTGCGTGTCTTTTTTCTGGCTAAAAAACCGGGGATTTACCATGTCTCTGCGTGCACATTTGACTTTTCCACGCTTGGAACTGTAGCCAGCTCCAGATCCAGATTGATACCAGAGCAACACATCCCTGATAAACAAATAAGTATTGCCCTCTTAAATTCATATTTCAGCGTTCAATGTTTCCACAGAACATTCTGTAAACGGTCCGAGTCAAAACGGCTCCAATCTAGTCTCTAGTCAATCTAGTTATATAAATACGCCCATTTAGTCCCTTTGCACAATTTAATTTGACCTTTGTACAGACTTTTAATGCAATATGCTATGGAACCGGCTGTTTGAAAGATATGGGTTTGATATTGAGGAGGTGTGGGGAAACAGGCGGAATGCATGTGAAGTGGCCGGAGCCCTCCGCCAGAGTCATCAAACTTTTCAAAGCCAGCTGCTCACAGTCGGCGGCTAGCTCCGCCGCTCCACCGCCGTCTTTTCCTCAAAGCCCAAGGTGACGTTTATGCTTCTGAACGGCCCCTTCTGCCATGCTTCACCATGAGCGCTGTCAACGCCGCTTGTCATTTCAGTGCAAGGTCACAGTGCCCCTGTTCCATGACGACTTCAGACGGCCCCGGCCTCATTAGAGAGCCTGTGTGTGTGTGTGTGTGTGTGTGTGTGCGTGTGCGCGTACAGTATGTGTGTGTCTATATTGAATCAGGGAGTGATCATTATTGATGGGTCATGGTTGCATGCTCCGGAGTGCTGTCAGGGAACATGTTTGGGATGTGATATGAGGTGTATGTTAGCCTGTGTGTGTGTGTGAGATTAGCTAGCTATGCAGTGAGAGGCTTTGAGCTTGTAAACATCGAAGGGAGCAAATGGGGAGGAACGTACGCCACGGAGCAGGTTGCTCAGAGTGTGGACCGCCTTTATGCGTGTGCACACATGCGGTTGTTATGCTGAGCACAACAGCTCGGCCTGCCCATTACCGCGCCATTCATCCAGCAAGGTGAGAACAAAAAAAAAAAAGATGTGATTTATGTGCCGAAACGGTAAACCCAAGGTCACGAGGCAAAATCTTAAACAGCGTTGTGTTTGCGGGAGACCTGACCTATGAACTGCAGATCCTTAAGCAACCATTTTTGGGTTCATTTCATCTTTTCATATATGCAATACAGTCATGATGTATTCTCTTATTGTTGCGTCCGTCACTGGCTGGTGGAGGTGATTGCTTGGCCATTTTCTCAGATAGAAAGACACTTTGTCATTTAGAGGCTCTGGCCATGTGATGGAGGACAGTGAGAAACAATGTCGGCGTTAACCAGGTCCAGACGAGGCGGAAATCTAGAGAGAGAAGAGGGAAAGTGTCTAGAACCGGTGCCGAGAAGAGAGCGGGGGAGAACCCATATGGATGATTACTGCATCGGATTGAGAAGGCCGCCCAGAAGTCCATAACCCCAGTAGCCCCCTCCCCTTCAGTCCTCCAGCCCTGCCTCACACCACAGTGTTCCTTTGTCTGTACGGAGGGGGCGGCAGGACGTTGCCGGGCTTCAGGGCAAACTCGGACAGGTACTCTTGGTTGTCGGCCACGGCGGGGCGAATGCGTCCGTTCTGCCGGTAGAAGAAGCGCGTGCTGCAGTCCTGCAGATATTCGGGGTTGTGCAGGGAGGCTTTGGGGGGCAGGCTGTGCTGCCAGTATTCAGGATTGTCAAAGGTGGCCTTCTTGCCCTTCTTCTCCACCATGATGGTGCCGCCCGTGATGCCTGAATGCAGGGCGTGGCCCGAGTGGAGGGTGTGCGATGGGTACGAGGGGTGACCTGGGTACCCGGGCGCGTGGCCCGATGCGGAGGGGGCAACCGCCTGGGGTGCTGATTGGGCGACCGGGGGTCCGTGGGTCCCGGCTTGGCCGTTCTTCTCCACGGGGTGGTGGAAGGTGTTGAGGTACAGGGGCTCGTTGGCATACTCCTCCTCCGGCCCCCGGGGAAGCTGGCCGCCCGTGGCCCCGCCCGTGGCCCCGCCCGTGGCCCCGCCCACACGGTATCCCGTGGCGTCCAGCGCCTCGCCGTTGCGGCGTCGTGCCGCGAAAGGGTTCTCCTCCACCGGGCTCAGGAAGTCTGTGGGGTGGAGGAGATGAGTGACAGCTCGGTTGGCGTGACAACCTCTGAACACAAGAGAATCGACGGGGTCACGGTGACGTTCAGGAAGTCATGTTTTGTGACCAGAATATTGTACATGCAGTTCAGGTATGGGTAACTGTGTTGTATACTTTATGTCTGTGTGCTACTGAAGCTAGGGCATTAAACAGCCTGTCCTACCTGAGGATCTCTTCTCCCTCATGCCAGGAACGTATCCATCCTGGTCTCGCTCTCCTTTCAGCCCTCGCTCACCAAGGAGACTGGTGGGATCGGCACTGTAGCGCTGCCCACTGCTATCCTCCCCTCCAGCTGAACCTGAGAAGTAAGGTTGAAGCAAGGAATATAGGAGGTTCATATTATGGTTACATTCAAACCCAAAAATCCACCGTAAATGTTTGTAAAGTTCAGTCTAAACAAATATTCAGCATAAATGTAGCAGCGCAATAAACTGTATAAGGTTTTTCTTTTACTTTTCTTTCTTTAACGTTTCATATCTAGTGCTTTGAGAAGTGAACAAAGGAGGCCAGAATAATATTTCCCTTCATTATTTCATCAATGCTCGGTGACCTTGCAAACACTCAACACACTTTAAAATGAGCCATTTAAGGAGGCAATGAAAGAATGATGGAACAAAATGAAAACCATACAGTAATAGCACATGGCAATTACACAAGAGAACTTAATGCTATTACATCAAAGCTCTATTTGATGCCAATGTTAGGCATGTTTACTATCTGGTTTTGCTTTGATTTGTACAAAGCCCTCTTCACTGGCCTAAGTAGGTCTATATAAAACTAAAAAACTAAAATATGGTTCAGTAGCCCTCTGCATGGCCTTAGGTTATGCTATTATTTAATGTTCTTCAGCATGGAGTGCTCCAAATAGAAATATGTAGGCCAAATTAAAACTCCTTCCTTCTCAATGGTTCTCACACCGAAATAATTGTTTTTCTGGGACATTTTCTTTCTCCTACTTATAAAAGCTTTGATTGAGCATTTGCTAACATCTAAAACAATTCGCTAGTATGGTTAATTAATGCTCAAGGGGAAAACGTTGTTGCTCAGGTACGAATTACGATATGAAAGGGACTTAAGATGTAGTTCTTCCTCCGCCACTAGGTGCACGTCTAAATTAGAGAGTATAACAGTCTCAGAATTAATAGATTTATTAAAAGAAAGTTATAATACAATAAAAAGCTAACCATTATTTCAGAGGTTAATGTTTAGCAGATAACATAACTCGTGTTGACAATGTGAATGGGTTCATAGGAGCTCCAGCCCTACCTTGTCCAGGGGCACATGGTCGTGGGGAGGCCTTCTTCCTGAGGGTCCCGTTACAGCGAGTGTCCTCCTGGATGCTGCCGCCAGCTCCGCTAAGGGTTTGCCCCCCTCCAGCAGAGTTCTGGGCGGGCAGGCAGCCCAGCGGCAGGGCCGACACAGACACCACCCTGGGCAGCGTGGACAGCATGTCCTCCACACTGAAGCTGGCGTCCTGGTAGCCAAACTGGTTCTGGCCGGAGCAGAGGGGAGGGAGAGTGTTTGCTCTGCTGTTAACTACCACTAACACGTAAAGGTATAGTCAACCATTGTATGCTAACACACCATTTGTGTATATTATAGCTTACCGTTCTCTGTCCGTGCTGAACAAATGATCTAAAAAGCCCACACAACAACAGTTCATGATCTGCTTCCAATTGGATGGGTCATCTGACCCTAACCCTATGGCACTGAACGGAGCGGTGTTTTTGTTTAAACTTAGCAAGTGTTCTATAGAGAATGACGATTCACTTAGATTAACTAACACTTACACCACTGAAGGCCATTTAATATTATATTAAATAATATAATATAATATAATATATATAATGATAGAGTTTTATTAAGACGAATAATTTTCAAATTGTTTACATTTAATTTAAATTATGTGTAAAGATGTCTAGTATGATCGTTTTCCCCACACACACACACACACACACACACGCACACACACACACACACACACACACTACCACACGCATGCACTCCTCCCTCCTGAGGGGCTTTGTGCAGGTGTGCGGTGGGTTTGATTCTAACGATTCCAATAGGATTCTGAATAATGGAAACATTTAACAACAACAGCAGTAAAGATGACAGAGCAGTGCAGGATAAACGTTGAAATATTATGCATATACATTATTATATTGGAGGTCTGAAATGCACCAAACCAAGCCAGAAAAGGATTGATGTCTTTCATTGGCATTCAGATGGTGTTGCCATCCTGTCTGGCTGTCTTTTCAGACACAAACACAAGGGGGGAGGGGGACTGGAATACAAAATGGCCAACATGCCTGGTCTGCCCGCATGTTTGAATTGTTGTGTGATGGCGAAAAGTCCAAAGGAGAGAAGCCTTTGAGCAGCCATTCCAAAAGTACTGGGAAATGTGTCTGAGAACCCCCCCCCCCAGCTTTAAACTAGCAATTAGCTCTGTTTCCAAACGAAGGAAGTCTGAGCTTTGACAGCGTGTGTCAGAATGAGAAACAGGAAGGATGACGAGAGTAAAAGTGAGAGGGAGCTGTATGACGTCTGTTTTCAGAAAGGCAGTCTTCTGGACAGAAACAGTCAACTGCATCATCTTCAACTCAGCAGGCACAGGAAAATGACCATTTTAAAATGCCTATTATGTCTACATTCAAGACCCACATTACTTAGCGAATGCCTAACTGATCTGAATGAGTTCTTTGCTTCTACACTAAATTGCCTCTCATAGCCATGGTACTTCGACTATGCAAGTTCCCCTGCTGGGAACTAAGAAATTGAAACCATTTTCAGATGGGCCCATCAACAAAAGGAAATAATCTTCTAAATGTGCTCCGAAAAATGACTTTGCTACATCAAAAACGTCTGGCTAAAATAGGGGTTGAATATTTGATGTGAAGGCTTTCTGGTGTATAACATGTATAACGCCTTACACTGCCAGTACCTACTTGAACATTTGATATCACGGTAAGAGCTAATAGTAGCCTAATTTATAATCGTATATGTAATTAATGTGATGTGTGAAAACTTTGCTAAACTCTGTAATGTCCAAACTGACAATTCTCTCTTAGTTCTAAGAAGAAAAAGTTTATGTCCAAAAAAAAACGCGATATATATTCAGGTCTTATCCAATGAATGGTGGCTTAATGGGATAATCCCTCCTTTCATGGTTAGTCTTGGAACAGCTTTTCTTATCCACTAACATTTCATTTGAAAGCTAGAACAAATAGATCCACTTTACATGTAACTATAATTTAACAGCACACTTTTTGCAATTAATGAAAATACACAGTTCAGCCGGAAACCGATGGAGTGCCTACTCCAGGTGGGGAATGAGTCCTTACCCCAAGTGAAGGAGTTTAAATACCTCGGGGTCTTGTTTGCGAGTGAGGGGTCTATGGAGCGAGAGATTGGCTGGAGAATCGGAACAGCGGGAGCGGTATTGCAATCGCTTTACCGCACCGTTGTGACGAAAAGAGAGCTGAGCCGGAAGGGAAAGCTCTCGATCTACAGGGCAATTTTTGTTCCTACCCTCACCTATGGTTATGAAGGGTGGGTTATGACTGAAAGAACAAGATCACGGGTACAAGCGACCGAAATGGGTTTCCTCAGGAGAGTGGCTGGCTTCTCCCTTAGAGATAGGGTGAGAAGCTCAGCTATCCGAGAGGTAGGGGTGCACTATATTGATCAAATGTGATATTGCGATATTGGTATTAATTTCGATATTTTAAAATCACAAAGGTTATGGAAAAAGGCATTAAAATATATTCATAACATATGAAAACA
>JAODUH010000903.1:0-26676 GCA_027564835.1 Typhlichthys subterraneus
CTCTCTCTCTCTCTCTCTCTCTCTCTCTCTCTCTCTCTCTCTCTCTCTCTCTCTCTCTCTCTCTCTCTCATACACACCCACACACACACACAGACAGACACTTGCAGTCGCTGTGTGTTCTTGTTATTTGGTCCTTAATAAACATTTGTTTTTTTTGCACAGCACAGCTGCTACCTACATGTGAGAGAGGAGTGAAGCTGTTTGTGGTTATTGGTCATATAAAAGCTTAGCTGTCTGTGGCTGGTGTGCTGAGTCAGCAGGATTAACAGCACGTGAGCATATGTCTCTTTGGCACTGACGCTAAAATTAGCCCACACTTTATTTCTCTCAGTATATTCCAGAGTAGACAGGAGCAATATAGGCAGTATCGTAACTCTGTGCTTCCTTTAAGGCCGGTAGTCCAAGAGGGCCTTGAGCTAATAATCCAGTCTATTATATATCTTTGTTTTTTCCCCCGTTTTTTTCAGCCCATTAATAATTCTTTAGAAAGGAATGCAATGAATGAGACTTAAGAAAATAAAATATGAAAAATACAAGCTGGAAAAATTACTTTTAGAGTTGTTTCTCATTTAAATTATTTGTTTGCCGTGTAAGGTTGTGAAGCAGCCAGCAGGAATAAACAATAAGTCAGTGAGCGGTTTAACAACAATGGGACAGCAGTTGAGTGATAATTTGGAAGTTAAATGAACAACGGCGTTGAATCATGACAGGGTCAATATATACATATTTCTTTATACAAAACAGTAACAGTATTTCTGGCTGAAGGTGATAATATCCAATGCCTGTCTGGCTTCGGATGAGGAAGGATCTTGTCTTCCTTTATACAAACACACAAGTACACCCACACGCTATCACTACACACAGCAACAGTCAGAAAACACACAATGGTCTAAAAGACCAGTAAATATTAAGTTAATAAGTAACTATTTTGGCATTGAAAGATAGTGACTCTGGTCAGATTTACCACAAAAACAACACGTTAAAGAGCTTAATCTTATTTTTAAAATGTATTTTATAAGTGCTACTTCTCAGGCCATTGAATTTGGTAACAGCCCATCTGCAGGTTTCACTTAAACCAGAAATGGAACAAGGTTAACGCTGCTCTACACTTCAATGTCAAAGTCAATGTCTAATAACGTTAGCCTTTTACGCCGGAACTAGATTTTGCTGATGCCATTACCGCACCGTGTGTATCAGACCTGAAATATGCATTCGCCTGAAACGTTGTGGGGTTCGTCGCCTCCGCTCGGCCTTTCAGACCTGCGGATGGTTGTGGAGGGCGACGGCCGAGTACTCCGCCTCGGACTCATGCTGGGCCTCTATGAGGCGCGCCAGCCCCGTGCGTGTGGAGTACTTGAAGATGAAGGCCTTCATGAGGTCGTAGCGGTAGTTCCTGTGGATGAAGTTGTACAGCACGGGGTTGACGCAGCAATGCAGCAGAGACAGGCACTGGGTGAGGTGCAGGGCCACGTACAGCGCGTTCTCCAGGCCGCAGCTGAGCGGCACCAGGCCCAGCTGGGTGAGCGCGTCGGCCAGCAGGGCGGTGTGATATGGCCCCCAGCAGCCCAGGAACACCACGATGTAGGCCAGGATCACCCGCCGGCTCACGTGGCGGCTCTCCTGCTCCGCCTCGGAGGAGGTAGAGGTGGGGGAGGCGGAGGAGGGGGCGATTCCTCTGGCGAGGAGGGCGTAGAACACGGCGATGACCGGGAAGGGCAGCAAGAAGCCCAGCAGGGTGAAGCTCAGCTGCACCCCGACCATCCATCGCTCATCCGGGTACACGGGCCTGCACAGTACGGTGTCGCCGCGTGACGACGGCTCCGCGCGCAGGAAGTAGGTGTCCGGCAGGGACGCCAGCAGGGCCAGTAACCACACCCCCGCGCACACGCCGCGGCGAATCAGCTTCCGGCGCCGGCCACCGCCGTCCCCATCCGTCCGCGTCAGGCTCAGGTAGCGGTCGGCGCTCATGCACGCTAGGAAGTAGATGCTGCCGAAGAGGTTGACGGAGAACAGCAGGTGCGTGAGCTTGCAGGCGGCCTCGCCGAACGGCCAGTGGCCGTGCTGGGCCAGCGAGCTCACCCACACGGGCAGCGTCAGGCACACGCACAGGTCGGCCGCCGCCAGGTGGGCGATGTACACGTGCGTCTCGTGGCGGGCGGAGGAGTCGCGCTGGGCGCGCACGTTGACCCACAGCACCAGGGCGTTGGCGGCCAGACCCACCGCGCAGATGAAGGCATAGAGGACGCACATGGCGTGCAGCAAGGCGCCGAGGTTGAAGGCGGAAGCACACACGAAGACATCAACACTGGAGATGTTGGAGAAGGGCTCGCTCAGGTTCAGCTCCCCCCACGAGTCCCACAGCTCCGCCAGCTCGCCGGCGCTCAGACTCATCTTTGACGCCACCCTGGGGACCCAACAGCACCCCCCTACAGACTGATGGGATGCTGGGAGTGACCCTGTGGAGAAGGAGACACCACCTCAGTAAAGCTCCTGTCACACTGTTACAGTAAAAAACACATTGTTCCTGACTTATAGAGATCATGCTAAATGCATACAAGGGCAGTTTACATTCTCAAGAGCATTTCCTAACTTTCAGCTCAAATCAAAACAAACTGCCTCACACATTGAAACGCATTGCAAAGCCAAGGGCATGATTGCTGTGAGCACATTGTTTATGTTCCTATTTACAGAAGAGAGCTAGGGCTGTGTAGAATGGTAAGATAGTGATATGCAAGGAGAGATATTTGTTGAATTTGACAAAAAGTGTATTAGCTTACAGTTAGCTTACAAAAGCTGACTATACCTTTAAGTTATATGAGATGAGGTATGAGAAGTAATTCACCTTTTCATAAAGTATGGCTTTTCCTGACATATGATGAGATCCAGTGAAGACCGGAATAGGACATTTAGTATATTAACTTAAAAACACTGCATTTGTGAGTTTATCAACATTCTCTTTATATGTGTTCAGTGAGGAGCAAACAGAAATGTTTGCATACCATAAGTCCCAAATGCAAATATTGCATTAGATACAAGGAAATGGAATGTACACAAACACTAGCACTGTCTATTTACAGAGCATTCCAGACGTTCCGAGATATGGTCAAAATGGGAAAAGTGATGCCAGTTTAATCGAATATTTTCAACGTAGGTGCGTGTTAATATGCGCTTGCAATTCCTGCGTTCCATTGGGAAATAAACAGAAAAGAGAAGTCAAGAGAACTGCTGTTGCAACCCACACGATCAAAGCAAAGCAAAGCATCAACATGTCATGTTATAAATAACTGAAGCAAACACACAAAACTGCAGTTATAATATATAATCCCTTAGATAGTGAGCTTGTTCTTTTCTACTGTGGTCTCTCTATTAACTCCTCTGACTGCCAGCCACAGAACTACAAGTCAGAGGTGAGAGGTGACAGGTCACCACCGCTACACAAGTGGTGCGACCCTCTAGTTTGACTCCCTCGTGACTTGTGTTCCTGTCACAGTAAAACGTGTGTGGGGATTAAAGCGAGGGTCACTGGCCACTGGTGACTCACCAGGTGTGAAACCAGCGAACTGTGACATGAAGGAGAGTGGGATATCATGCTGGATCATAGCGGATATGTACAGTGTCTAACACAACGATGTATATACAGCAGGTTCTTATTGAATTGGTGCTTGACTTCACAATTGTCACAAAGCCCCAAGGTACACAATTTTTTAAGTGAATTATACAGGATAAGATACAGTAATGCATAATAATATCGCTGGTTAGATTTAATTCCTAGGAGGCAAAAGTACTGTTTTTCCATGCTATTGTGTTACAACAATAACACATGCATACAGTATTACTTAAAGATTAAAAGGTTCAGTTACATAACAAATTATTTGATTGACAAAATTGTGTCCAAAGTCTACTAGTCACCTACTATACCTGTATGGCTACTGTGGTGTGTGAGTATCGAAACCTATAGTTTTAACGATCACACTGGCACATCTTTGCCTCACTGTAGACTACAATTTAGACCTATTTGGAAAATACCTCCTGGTGCCAAGGCATAGCCGCATAGTCTTCAAGCCAATTAGCCTCACTGACACTCAGACCATCAGATAACACAAATGACACAACCTTTCACTCTCCATATCTTATCGGAGTAAAACCGTATCTGGTTTTCTTTCAATATGTGAATGGATGGATATTTGAAGACAGCTTTCGAGTGTTCTATCTGAACAATCCTGCAGATCTGGTCTGGTCAGAAAACGGTAGGCTACGCGCGTGACTGAATATTATAAAAAATATACAATATGGTATTTTAAATAACAATACATTAATAGAAATATGCTATTTCGTAATTTCTGGAACTTTTTGAGCACATACGTGAAACAGAAATATGTTGCGCGGTTAGATACATTATTGTTATTTGTTTTATTGACTAGTTAAAAAAAAAAAAAATTTCTAGTTAAGACAGCCTAAAGTAGTCCACGTGAAGTGCTTCGCTGCGCTATTACGCACACACAGCTGGGAAGCACTATATTCTCCGTTAAAGATTATCTTAGTTAAATAAAGTACGGCGCATACCGTATATTTAATGGCAACATGGTGTTAGAATTTACATTAAGGTAAAACCAAAGTTAATAAAAGCGTAATAATGAACACTTATTTGCATCATATGATGTAAATCTATTTGCATTATTAGTCTTAGATCAACATTTCATTTTAGTAACTCACTTGTTTAGAGCAGTCCTCGTCCCTTCAAGGACGGAGTAGTGGAATAACTTTACAAAAACGGCAATGGTCTTGATGTAAGAAGAGATTTCCGTGGTACGGAACGGTGTGTGCGCGTTTGTCCCAGTATATTTGGCCTTGTGCGTCCTCCCACTGCACTTGCTGATAATCTTTGAAGAGCTACGCCTACGCATTCATATTAACACGGCATTCATACGCTGCTTAAAACGTTGTAGCCCGTTTCGCTGAACAAATCACAATGTTCTCACATTTTGCAGCGCATACGATCGGCTACGTGATTTAATGGGATTAATAAGATTAATAAGATGCCAATATCCATCGTATTGTAGACATTAGAAGCTCAGCAATCAAAACGTGAAAGAAAAAATGTGACATTCATCATGTTTATATTAGCTATAGCCTTGATATTAGCTATTGACCTTGATCATAATATAGCTATAAATCCATTTTCAATAAACTAGTAAATTAAAGTATTATAGACTACATAATATCAATTTAATTGAAATTGCATAAAGGGCAGAGAGGAAATGATATGTTGTCTTCTCTAGGCCATATATTAAATGGATGTTAAGATTGCACTGTTTAATGTTTTAGATGGTATGTGTTTTTATAACTGGATTATATTTGATAGATGGGTTAATTGGTGATAAAACAACCACTATAGGATATAGGTTATTACATCAATAATAAAGTTTGTTATATTAGCAGTTCATGCCCCTTTCACCACACCCATGTGCAGTTACAGGGCTACTCCTGGTTGAAATCACCCATGCAGACTTCAAGTAGCTGGTAAACCACAATGATGGCCTCAAAAGGGTTGAACTCAGCAACAGTTTACACACTGGAAACTGAAAACACCCACTCATCAACTGTCAACAGCAAAAAACCACCTCAAATTATTATTTTCTTGTCATCTTTTAATCTGAGGTATCCACATGACTGCCTTTCTAAACAAATGAAAGTGCAAATTATACACACAAATTAATGAACAAATAAACAAGCATTAGTCCCCTGGCTGTTGGGATTTGTCAGTCCTGGAAAGCAAACAGGCAAAGCAATATTACTAAGAGTAAAATCTCTTTCATTCTTGTTGATTCACACATAATTGGACAGAAATGTACAGTATAGCTTGAATAGCCAAAGAAGGTTTGATCCTGAATGTACTTAGGTGTGTCAGACTTCTTGTTGTCTTTAGCATTGTTGAATCTCAGCAGTTTCACTTTAATAAGCACATCCTTCTGGAAGCAGTACAAAGCATTGCGTGAGTCTGCCACCTGCTTTGTACAAAGGGATATTAAAGATGCAGTGTGTATTTAGTGGCCAAAAAAACTTGGTGTTTGTTCATGTGCATGTGTATTCGTGTGTGCGAGTGTGTGTGTGTGTGTGTGTGTGTGTGTGTGCGTGTGTGTGTGTGTGTGTGTGTGTGTGTGTGTGTCCAGTTGTGTGCTTAATACTATTCATACTATTATATAAATTTTGTGTCCACATTCCCTTTATCTTTTGGTAGACCTTTCTTGTCAGTTACACCCAGGGGGAGGTGCATGGGAAGTGGGCATCTTGACCACTGCTCTCAACCAAGGTGATTGGAGGCAATATGCGATATATGTTATATTTATGTATTATCCATGTAGAGTGTATGGAAACAATACCCTGCTCAAAATGGAAGGTTAACATTTTCAAAACTCATCAGCTCACAACATCACAACGCGAGCCAAGGAAGCCTCAGAAAACTGCAGTAAGTGAAGCCATAAAAGTGAAATGTCCCAGACTCTTTATCATCTAACGGGCAGAAGGTTTCACAAGAAGAGTTACGGGAGACTAGAAAGATTACAAGTTTTATGGCTGAGTGTTCAAGATGAAATAATGAGGCTGCTGACCTCTGACCTCATAACATAGCAGAGGAGAGTGCTTGTTCAAATGCTTGAAGAGAACATTGCTACTGTACCATGCACGCATAGCCATTGTCTTGCACTTCAGAAGCATCAGGGGAGATTTGTGATCCGTTCTGATAAGCATCAAGGCCCTTCAAGCAGCTGCCAACTATGCTCCACAGGTCTTATCCACACGCAGGCCGGACAGAGAGGTTCCTCTGGGAGCAGCAGGGGTGTTGGTGTGGGTGTGAAGGCCAAGCTCAAAAATGCTTTAGAATAGAACAGAATACAGTATTGATGGAACTTGCCTTCACTGCAGATCAAATGAGGGGATCAAATAATATTAAAACGCACAATAATTATAATGTTATACAATGAAAAATGTTATAATAATTATTATTATAATAGTATTATTAATAGTATTACCCTATACCTTATAATAATAAGTTAGTTCAATGCATCATTTCTTATATTTCACATTGCACTAGCTGTAGCGTGCGTGTCATTTGTTCACGCCATCGCACCTCATGTGCTGTTCCATCACACGTGTTTTACTCATCACAGCCATATGAAGATCATAGATATAGGGATATGGGGGAAAGGAGGGGCAAGGGGAGACTGATTAGGGTGTTGGGGGTGAGAGAGGAGATGAGAAACATTCTGTGTTTACTCCTAATCACTCCTTTTGCCATTGTAGAGTGGCCCTGCGTCACAGTAGGGAAGTCTGGGGAACTCTCTCTATTTTGTCCATTCAGAGGGCCTCGCTCTCCAACTCATTCATAACCTCCTTTTATCCTTCTATCAACCGACCAGCCAGGTTCCATCCCCACCTCCCTGCACATACACACACGCACACACGCACACACACACACGTGCAAAATCCATTCATCCTGGTCCTCTGAACCCTCATTACCCTCCTAACCCCAGCCAACTTTCACATTGCAACAATTTCTCTGAACTTGTTTTCATCTTTGTCATTATACTGAGCCAGTCCCATGAGGGGACCAAGTGAATGAAAGGCTAAGATTCACAGGATAAGAAGAGGAAGACCCAGGATGTGGCGATAGCTAACGTTAGCAGCGTTAGCGTCATGACATTGTTTGTTTTCTGAAGCGATCCTGCAGCCTTCTATCATGCGGGCAGGTGTGTGTTTGGCAACAATATGTGTCTCTGTCACGTAACGGGGCCGTCAATGCATTCCACACACTGACAAAGCATCGCTCATAGCAGACCCTGGAAACATAAGAGCTGAATGGAACACGCAGGAAATTTGAGAGTTTACTGGAACATGCAGGTGTGATGTTTCAGTATGTTATTGCACAACTCATCAGCTGGATGCTATATAGTCCTGATTAAATACAAACACACTGTTAAATAGAAGTAAATCTACTGAATGAGACAGGTTTGCATGTTGGAGCTGAGTTGTGGGTGGAGCTAAGTAGTTGTGGTTGTGGTTGTTGTTGTCTTGTAGTAAACTAAGACTGTGACCACTTGTGTGTTTTATAAGGGGAATCTTTGTTGCCCAATACATACAGTAAGCCGCTCTCATAGTCTACTGACTTGCTATCCAGTATACAGTAAGTTCACGGTAAGTGAAACAGCTTCACTATACGTGCTGCATGTATTCAGAGGCAGGCATACAGTAGTCACACAAACACACACGTTCATATACACAAGTCCTTCAATAGTACGACAGAGTCAACTTTTGGGGTGACAGAGAACGCCAGTACTAATAGATTGTAGGAGCTGTGCATCGAAGGGCAGTGTTTGTCCACCGAGGATTAGTGACTGAATATACCTGAATACCGACAGGACCTTTCTGCTGGGGGTGTCGGGGGTGTTGACAGGTTGTTCACCTCTGTGTCTTCTTTGAGGCCTGAGGCTTTCACAGAAATTCTACCGTGCCTATCTTGACAGTCCTGACATCTGTTTTCAAGAACGCTGCTCCTCAATGTAGCAGGAACGCACAGTTCACAGATAAGGTGGCAGGCGTTCGCCTGTGTTACGCTGTCAAGCGGTAAACGAAAAATTACTATTGTATGCAGCCTGGGGCAACAGCTTTTGAATTTTCGTCACCTGTGACGAAATTGAACTGCTGCCCTACAGTATATGGGCTTGCATTATTATTATAATGCTAAATATTGTCAATGGGGCTCAAGTTTACTGTATTAACCAAAGTTATCAAACCTAAAAATACAGTCTACCGTATACAGATAGACAAAGTAACAAGATATGTGATCAAACTTATGGAAAACTAAACAAAAAATGTTCCTGGCTTTACACATAAATGTACCATAACAGGTCAATGGAAAAAACACATAAGAGACCTTAGCTGCGACCTTTGAAACTACTAAAAACAAATAACTGTACAATATAAATATCAGTCCCTCTAACAAAAGTACAGAACCTAAGTACAGAACCACACATGATGGAAAGGTACCTCTAGCTATTTCTCTGTCCCAGGTGGTTCCCATTCGTGGTCTCCCGACCGATCACATGCAGACGAGTGAATAGAGAACTGTAGGGGGATTACAGCCAGGATGTGGCAACCCAGCCAGCATCTGGATTTGAACCCCATATGCCTGGAGCCCCTAGAAAACCAAGACACTATAGCACTTATACTCCCATTCATCTATCCCCTCTGTTGCTCCCCATAGCCTCAACTATAACCCCAACCCCAAGTACATCTAATGCTCACTGGCCAGATGTGAGCACATGCTAATGAGCCAGTTGGACTGTAGCTGTTCACACTGCTGGTTGACACCGAGAAAAACTATGGACGGAGCAAAAAGCCATCAGGAGAAGACTGAATCCCGGATATGGTGGAATGAAGTCGTCAACACAGTGGGGCAGTGTGTGTGTGTGTGGGGGGGGGGTCTCTCCTGTCATTTACAGGCTGCGGTGAGATAGTAAAGACCTGCTTCCCATTACGACATAGAAGGGGATTTAGGAGAGAAGCGTAATGGCTGAGTGCAGTCTTAACCCCGTCACACCAAGCCTGCTCTGACACTCCAAACCGCCGTGCCCTCCTAAACCTCCCAGTCACATTCATCCTCAGCCTCTAAATATGAAACAGGCTCTGCTGTCTCACGCCAGTCTCCCTACACCAAGCGGTCTATTCACCAGAGCCGGAAAGGCGGCTCTGATGGACATCCCTATAGCTCCCAATACCAAAGTGCAGACTTGCTTTAGCTGCATCATCACCAACCAATCTGTCAGGGCCATGATCTGAGAGCATGTGAGCCACTGAATGATTAAACGCAGTTTTATCCTTGCAGGAATGCATAAGCTGCGGTCAGTGCCATAGACATACAAAGGAAGAATTAATAAGAGAAGGGAAGACTAGAGATGAAAGGCAATCCCTGCATTAGTTTGTGAAGAAAGGAAAGTGAAAGATGTAGAGTGTGTCGTTTTATTTTTGTATTTGTTTTCTTCCATTTCATTCAAACCATGTGAAAGATGCACTATTTGTGGTTGTGCTCCTCCACGGTTGCTGCGGACTATACCTCTATTATTTATCTGTCAAACTAAAGAAAATGTTGCGTTCACAAGCCTGACGCTCTTCAAGAAAAACTAACATTTTCAGGGCAAACATAACAAAGGCACATATTTCACACTTTGTGAATGTAGGACCAAGATATACAGTGCAAGTTAATCCGACGACATAAGCACTTACAAAGTAGAAGTAATTGTCTGCTGGCTTGTATACTGGTAAAGTATATGTAAAATGTTGCAGGCTTAGACTTCTTAAAGCTATACTTCACAACAGTATTGTGGGAACAGAGTAAGTATAAGGCTAACGGCAAACAAAGGATTCCAAAAAAATTCTGTAACGTTCTGTGATTCGTCGGTTTGGAGGAGGACTTTGCTGAAATGCCAGACTGGTTGAATTTCCTCTGGTCAATAATGGCGGGGAGCACACAATGTGCTCACTATGAGACGAAGTGAAAGGGGACATGTGGCTGTTTGGTGGAGGAAAACAATTGTTGCACTGGAAGAAGACCAGGGCTACAGAGCAGGTATACAAAGGCAGCAGTTGATTACAGGCCTCTCCATCCAACAATGATGCCCTCTGGTATACCCCCATCCATACAAACACAAGCTGTGTTGTGTTTTTTTTTAGTTCAGGGATAATTGATTGGATTTTAATGTGGCTCCTGACAGAGTGAAAGGGTAACACATGGATGATACGTCTACTTCATTCCTCACTTCCACAACTCATTTTTCCACCACGCTGCTGTGTTGCATTGCTTTTCTCCTTTCACTAGCTCCCTGTTGCGGGTCAGAGATTGAAATGGCTGACCTGTTGTGAACCATTTCACATCTGGGACCAACAAAACATTTTGTCGCTTTCAAACACTGCAATCATCTGAAAACACAATCACGATGCTCGTCGCTGTACACGTTTGGTTTCAACTGAAAAGCTTACGTAGCAGACACGTTCACCCTTACCTGCTCCAATGTTGGCATTTGATTAATGTGTAGCCATCCTGCATATGACTCGAGTGCATAAGAATAACACATTATTTCCTGACGAACAGGTACTGAAGTACTCACTTCCTTCCATTGAAGCCACAGTACCCAGAATGTAGTGTGGGAAAGTTGAAATTGAGAGAGGGCATGTCTCCAGATATACTGCCATCCAGCAAGGCACCGTCAATAAATTAGATGGTCAACATTACTGCAGCCCTTAATTTTGGGGGAAGGGTGAGGTGACTGGTGTAGAGCTCATAAATTACACTTTGACAAGATTCTATAGTTAGAAATGCCAAGGCAAGACACCAAGCACCAGTTCTGGATCAGTGCTGGGTGGTTTAGTCACCGAGCTATAGCAGACACTGCTCAGAGATAGCTGTAAGCTCCAGGCACAACATGGAAACACTTTTGTACAGTAGCACTGTTAAATTAAAAACCAAAATGTTTAAATATTCTTTATTGAATTTTTTTTAACAAGCTGCCCTAGACCCTGCAGCTTTGACCTGGCTGTTGGGTGGGAGTGGTTTGCCCATGTGGGTGCCCACTGTAAGACCAAACTGCTCGTCTGCATGCTGCTCCTGGATGTCAGCCTTGAGCCGGAAGCCTTTACTACTGTCAAAGTGGTCTGAGGGGACGAAGGAGACGGGTGCCTCTCCAAGAAGGCCCTGCAGCCTTGTACGCCACGTCTCCAGCATGGCAGAGCGGCTTTCCATGGGGACGTAGGGAGCAGCCCAGAAGATCTGAGGAGCCAGCACTTGGAAGCCACAGTAGTGCAGGATGCCGTTCTAGACACGGGAGGAGATGGTCAGGACAATAAAACCCACACGTCCCACCTCAGCATTATTCACCGCTTTGTGATTTTGGCCAAATACACTCATGGGACAGATACCTGAAGTGGCCACAAGGTGACATTAATGTCTCCATTAATGCCATCAGCAGAGAACATGGACTCATAGGAGCCAGTGGTGAAGGACAGCAGGGCTTTCTTGTCCTAGAGGAAACACATTGAATTATAGAGGAAAAACCTGTCTGACCATAAGAGAAGCCAGCATGTTGACAGCACCCTCACCTTGAAGATTCCTTGGCAGTACCTCTTCTCAGTTGTGTAGGCAAAGCCTTGTGTGAGAACACGGTCAATCCAGCCCTTCATGATGGCAGGAACAGAGAACCAGTACATGGGGAACTGCAGAAGTACCCATGTTAAGACACTCTACATATACGAGGTACACCAATGTACCATATAGTCAGAAACTACAGATGTTACCAGAAAGATGACGAGGTCGGCCTCAGTGAGTTTACAGTGCTCCTCTTTGATGTCAGCAGACAGCCGTCCTTCCTTCCAAGCCAGCTTAGCCTCCTCGGCATACTGGAAGTTGTCAGAGTTCTTCACATCTCCTGGTAGAGAAGCAGGACACAAGGCAAAAGACCGATCACACCCACACAGACGTGCTGTAGAGAAGGCTAGGCTCCTCATACGAGAGTGTCCTCCCCACCAGTGATGTCGTCAGCAGTGGCGGCAGCTTCAAACTTCAGGGCGTACAGGTCAGAGACCTCCACTGTGCAGCCCTGAGACGTTAACACCTCCACCGCAACATCTTTGGCAGCGGAATTGAATGACCCAGAGCTCTGGTGTGCATACACAATCAGCACCCGCTTTGCTAGCAAACCAGAAGCCACAATAGTTTACATGTATACATACACATAAAAAATAAAAACTGGCTAAACCTAACTACATTAATCATCACTCAAAGTAGAAGAGCAAATTACCCATTGAGACTGCTGTTACAGCACCTACTGCACAGTGTGAACTCGTGACACAAATGACAATAGAAAATCACCTTGTACTGGCCAGCTTGAGCCCTGCTGTTTAAATGCCTCTATGTCTGTTCCACCCACACTTCCACAGCTGCCAAGCAATCAGCAATCGAAATCAATAAACCAAAGTTCTGATATGTCAATATATAGTAGAAGTAAACTCATGATAACATGAACATATGGTAGAATTCACTGCACATATTGGCAGAGCTAGCAAACACGTGCAGCTTGTGTAAAGCTAAACATGCCCTGTGCTGCCCAAACTTTATTTTGTCTGTTGCGGTAGAGATGGTTAGGGTCTTTGTCTCGTTGTGCATATTACAAGTGTCTGTGTTCATGTATATTCGTCAAATGTATACAGTGTGTTGTGAAGCAGGTGTGGTTGAATGCTGTGATTTTCCTACCACTGTTTCGTTTTTTTTTTTTCTTTGTTTTACTTAAAATTAATTCCCTAAGAAGCAGCTTACTTGTGGTCAGGGTCCCTGGTGGTTGTCTAATAAAAAGGTGCTCTGAATGAAAGCAACGGGTATCAAAGGAACACACAGTGAGATGGCACACATCTGGGCCCTACAACATTCCCAAATCCCTTACACGGTCAAGGGCACTAATGAAAACCTGCTTTAAAGCCAGACAAAGGCACGCACCTACAATTTGCATAAGGTACCCATACGATTTTACTCACGGTCACGTTTATCAGCCTGTCTTGTTTTTAAGCTGTTTGATGACTAGCATTTCCCCTCTTCGATGTCCAGTGAGTCATTCAGCAGACCCACTCCCAGCAAAGAACCATGCGTGCAGTTGTCTGCGCTTCTCCGTTGGGAAGAGGATCCGATGTGTTACGCTGGGAGGTGTGTTTACATGTTCGTGATGTATTGTTATGATCTCTGCCTTTTCAGATGATATATGGGTCATTGTGTTTCAAGGTATTTTGTGACACTATTCCGAATGTCATGCATTTCCCTGAAGGGTGTGTTTTGAGATTCCAGCAAAATATTTTGGAGCTCTCCTTCCAAAACTGCACACATCCTTGTTAGGTACCACTTAGTCAAAGTAACAGAACAATGCTGCCCTCAAGTGGCTGATATAGAATCCTGTATATATGGCAAATGTGTAGTTTTATAACATTAACCCATTACATGCACATGGTTGTGCATTTAACCGCTTTTATTCAAGGGTGCACGCACACTCGTTGAGCAGTCTTAAGACTTCAAGTGTGTGGGTTTGAACATGCCACAGTGGCGCCTCCTCCAATGAAGCAAACGGCTTCATAGACATTGCACCTCTGAATTATTTGACGTGGCGCACCCATTTAACAAGAGTGTTTACAGGTGACTCGTTTAGCCGTAAAGAGGATGTATAGTTTAGCGACGTGAAACCCTTGAGAGCTCAGTCACAGGCAACAGTATACAGACAGCTTATTTCAAGGACACTTCCTTAAAGGATATAGACCCTCAGTGTTCCCCCCCCCTACCCGCACCAAACATGGCAATTATCTAAACACAAGTGATTAGTTACTTATTGTGCGTAGCTAAACAATGCTAAACCTGACCATAACATGGAAAATGGAGGAACGGACAAAGATTGTACTTAAAGTTCAAAACCCAGAATTAAATACCATTTATTGAATACAAGTCTCCTTAGACCCCAGCTTTGACCTGGCTGTTGGGTGGGAGTGGTTTGCCCATGTGGGTGCCCACCGTAAGACCAAACTGCTCGTCTGCATGCTGCTCCTGGATGTCAGCCTTGAGCCGGAAGCCTTTACTGCTGTCGAAGTGGTCTGAGGGGACGAAGGAGACGGGCGCCTCTCCAAGAAGGCCCTGCAGCCTTGTACGCCAGGTCTCCAGCATGGCAGAGCGGCTTTCCATGGGGATGTAGGGAGCAGCCCAGAAGATCTGAGGAGCCAGCACTTGGAAGCCACAATAGTGCAGGATGCCGTTCTAGACACGGGATGAGATGGTCAGGACAGCAGGAAGTATTTAAATTTATTCAGTAAATCTGCATTATTACAGCGCAATACCTGAAGTGGCCACAAGGAGACATTGATGTCTCCATTTATGCCATCAGCAGAGAACATGGACTCACAGGACCCAGTGGTGAAAGACAGCAGAGCTTTCTTGTCCTAGGAACAGATAGGCTGAGATAAGATAAGGTCACCTCCCTCCTGACTATAGACAGGTTTGTAGTTTAGTCTTACCTTGAAGAGTCCTTGACAGTACCTCTTCTCTATTGTGTAGGCAAAGCCTTGTGTGAGAACACGGTCAATCCAGCCCTTCATGATGGCAGGAACAGAGAACCAGTACATGGGGAACTGAATAAAATAAAAATGTTTTAAACAGCCTATCAGTAGATTTGTAGCACAATGGTGTTCTAGTCAATTACCTGAAAGATGACAAAGTCAGCTTCAGTGAGTTTACGGTGCTCCTCCTTAATATCAGCAGAGAGCTGCCCTTCCTCTAAAGCCAGTTTAGTCTCCTTTGCATACTGGAAGTTGGCAGAGTTCTTCACACCTCCTGATAGAGAAACAGGACCAACATACAAGCAGAGGCCTAGTACCTACATAGCCAATAAAATAATCTAGAGCAGGGTTCCCCATTCCAGGTCCTAGAGGGCCGTTGCCCTGCGTGTTTTATATGTCTCCCTGATTCAAATGAATGGGCAATTATAACAAGCTATTTGAGATCAACTGTGTTGGAGCACAGATACACTAAAACATGTTCTTTAGGACCAGATTTGAGGACCACTGCTATAGAGAACACTATCCTACTCATACAAGAGTGATTTCCCACCAGTGATGTCCTCAGCAGTGGCAGCAGCTTCAAACTTCAAGGCATACAGGTCTGAAATCTCCACTGTGCATCCTTGTGATGTTAGAACCTCCACAGCAACATCCTTGGCAGCGGAGTTGAACGAGCCAGAGCTCTGGTGCGCATACACAATCAGCACCCGCTTTGCTAGCAACCGGAGAACACATTCGTTTGGATATAGCACATATAGTACAAAAACCACACTGTAGGCGACAGACACTAGCAGAGACAAATGGAGCAGCTTAATTAAACCAACACACATGGTAAAAGCACAATTTACCCATTGTAACTGCCGTTCAAAACCCTTTGCCAGAAAGCTGAATGGAAGATGAGTAAGGACTGGTTGAGCCCTACTGTTTTAATTCCTCTACATCGGTCCCACCCACACTGTCACATCTGGCAGTCAATCAGCAATCACAGTGAATCAGCCAATGTTCTGCTTCAAGGCTGATCCAGATGACTGTCAATAGAGTAGTAGACTTGTTCAAATTTAAAATGAAAATACAGAATTCAATGCAAGTATTTGTCATAGCTTGCGTACAAATATGCAGCACGTAACCCACTGCCCATGCTGTTTGTGTTGTGCGTTTGTGCATGTGTGTTTGCATTAGAGATGGTTCAGATCTTTCTCATTGTGCATACATATGTGACTGTTTCACTATATGTGTCAAATGTACTGCATACATTTGATTGTGTGATTTTAATGTAGCCACGTGAAGCAGGTGTGGTTGAATTATGTGATTTTTTTTGTTTTGTGTGTAAATTTCTTTTTTCTTGTGTTTTACTTAAAATGAATTCCCTAAGAAGCAGTTTGCTTGTGGTCAGGGTTCCTGGTGGCTGTCTAATAAAGAGGTGCTCTAAATGAAAGCAACGGGTATCAAAGGAACACACAGTGAGATGGCACACATCTGGGCCCTACAACATTCCCAAATCCCTTACACGGTCGGGGGCGCTAATGAAAACCTGCTACAAAGTCAGTCAAAGGCACGCACACATGCACCTACAATTTGCATAAGGTTCCCATGTGATATTACTAACTATATGTCGCATGTATTGACACCTGGATTTATAGATTGTGTTCAATGATAAAGCATAGAGGAAGTTCAGGCAGGACACGAGTCATGCTAGCTGGATCGTCAGCTGACAGACAAGCTGACGGCCAATGCGTGCTGCTTTACACGCATTGGCCAATATGTAGGACGCATATTTTTATTAAGATGGTTCCTTCCTGCCCCTTCCCCTGATAGCCTGTTAAGCTCCCTCCTCCTTGTTCTTTCGTGCGTCTGTGTTGATCGTTTTCTGTTGTTGGCTTGCTCTGTTCTGTTTTCAGAGAGAGGGAGTCCCCTTAGCTGCTCTCCCTGCCTGTGGCTTTCCATGTTTGCGCATGGAAGGACAGGGAGCTCCCAGAACAGAGCCATACCAGCTCCAAATATAAAGTATTAATGCTAATAAAAATTCTACTTTGACATAGTGGTCCTGAAGTAGTCTTTTCCTCTTCCATGTCCAGTGTGTCATTCAGCAGACCTATGTTGATGCACTCGCTCCTATGCATTCTCTCTGTTGTTAAAGGTAGGGTCATTCTCGAGAATGTTTGCTAACGTCGAGCTAAAATAAAAACAGTATTGCTCGGTGATCCTCCGCGGCGCCGCCTCACAAATGGAAATACAACAAAGCGTAGTGCTGCAGCTTTGTTGTTGTGAGCGGTGTCCATCACTTCGTGTTCCTGATTACAGAGCCAGGGCTGTGTAGAAGTATATCTTTCTTTTCAACACGCACAGAGCAGGGTAAGATAGCGAAATGTAAGGAGATATTTGTTGAATTTCACAAAGTGTATTAGCTTACATTTAGCTTACAATAGCTGACTTTAAGGACGATAATCACATTTTATACTGGGAGTGTGTTTACAGTACATGGTTTGTGATGCTACTGCAAGTCTATGATATGTTTTTTTGGATTATATACAGTATGGGTGATCTAAGGTTTTTGTATTTTAATCCAGACGTCTTCCGCACAAAATACTGTAATCTTTTTGAGAACTCCTTCCGAAGCTGCACAGTGCACACCATGTAAAACATCCTTGTTACAGTATGTATAATAAAAATATACAAGTATGACCATACTGCCGTTACATAAGGATTCTGCCACCGTGTGGCCGATAAGAAGAAATATGAACATCCAACATTAAACCGCAGACACATTTATTGGTTGTGCATCTCAAGGTGAAGTCATTGACTGAGAACATTTTATTTTAACTTGATAAAAACACATACCTTCAGTGCCACAAGGTGTTCCTCAGAAGCTCCCCCTCCTAAATTGGACATGCATCGCTAATGCTGGCAATACTGGCTATCTTGTGTTCCCAATTACAGAGCCAGGGCTGTGTAGAAAACCATATTATCCCCTCAAAACCACAATGCACACAGACCAGACCACTAGCGGATTATAAAACAAATAAACGGCATTAGCTTACAATCCCTGACTCCACCTTTAAATAAAATGGACAACTGCTTTTTCCGTGCTACCTATTGGAAGAGCACCTACATCTATTGATTTAGATGTCTGTCTTTTCCCCTCTAATGTGTTGGCAAACATAGTCTCCATAGACTGCTTGCTCACTGCTTGCTCCCACAACTGGTTTTCAGACAAGCAATTTCTTTAGTAGAAAGTAAGTATCACCCATAACTGCATGCATATTTGTATTCATACAGACGGCATTTATATAACTTCAGACCTCAGTCACAGTAAACACAGCTTAATGCAGGCAATTTCCTTTTGTACAGGATACAGAGCCTCAAGTGCTTCCCCCCCAAACCAAAACATGCCAGTCCTTTATAAACATGGGTGATGAGTCACTTTCTGCCCATGTATGGCTAGGAAACTGACCAGAACATGGTGTCATAGACTGACTGAATACAAAGTTACTGTGAAGTTGTACTGGTTGAACCAACTCCACACTCTCAGCCTCCATAAACCCCAGCTTTAACATTTAGTTTCCTCGGTCAGGCCATAGTCCATATCCTGTGTACAGCACCCACCACTCCCTCCCAGACCAGCTCTGTGTACCACTGCTCAGCTAATGTCACCCTGAGCTCCAGCTACATGGCAACAGAGTGGCACACTGTACCAAGGACACTGTTACAACACAAAAAGTTCTTTATTGAATAAATAAGCCTCCTTAGTATGTAAGTTATAGTAGTAGTAGTAGTATATACTTACTAAGTCTTTTGAAATGCTTGTCCTGACCATCTCCTCCCGTGTCTTGAACGTAGGGAGCAGCCGAGAAGATCTGAGGAGCCAGCATTTGGAAGCCACAGTAGTGCAGGATGCCTTTCTAGACACGGGAGGAGGAGATCAGGACACCAGAAGTTTCAAGGTTCTTGCACCATACAAGAAGGATAGTCAATAACTAATACAGTTGGCATCTTTAGTCAATGCAGTTCTGCAACCATTTACTTGCACTCTTACCTTGAAGATTCCTTGGCAGATTCCTTCTCTGTTGTGTAGGCAAAGCCTTGTGTGAGAACACGGTCAATCCAGCCCTTCATGACCAGCACATGGGGAACTGCAAAGAATGTTAAACATTTTAACACCTTGCCAGCAGATGGACATTTGTAGAACACTGGTGTCCCAGTTGCAGAGGTTCTGCGTCAACACTTTTTACCAAGTGAAGGACATTTTGACACAGATGTTTAGTATTTCGTGTGCCTTTGTTTATGCAATAAGAAATATGCATTTTCATTTGGTGTAACTGACAAAAGACAAAACAATTATTTATGAAACATGAGTTTTGAATTGAGAGAACCTGAGGGCCTTTTGCAGGTGAAACATTAAACACTGTTGTGGGGTTTGTGTTTACAGTTTTGAGAATGTGTTTGAAGCTGTTGAGAAATACAGTAACACAGAAGAAACTGCAGGCCTCCCTCAGGAGCTGCGCTAAAGGTAATACATCCCTGTTACTGTAAGTATGCAGGCACATACGCACATACACACACACACCCTCTCTCACACACACACGCGCGCACGCGCGTTACGAAGTGTTGAAGTGACAAGCGATGCTACAATGTTACACACAACAATGCTGCCATCATGTGGCCAAAGAATTAACTTGGGTGACATGTATGACATGGAACCTTGTACATTTGTTAAAAATAACACGTTTGCTGGTTTTAAAATTGGTTGGTTTTTATTTAAAACAATAAGATATTTCTTGAAATTGATAAACTATTAATATAACTTTTTTTAAAGACAGGCTTTTATTCAGTTTACCACAAAATGTTAACGAATCAATTGTGAAACAGCTTGATTTGGTGTTTGTATTTGAGAAGAAGATAAGTCCAGAGCTACCCAGATGGACAGTCGTGAATTGTGGCTGAATGTTTGTAGCATGCATGCAAACTACAACCTTAAATACAGTAAGTTAATGTATTTGGGCACAAGCAAATAACTGTTTCCTGGATGGCAGACACATTAAAATATTTCTCATTCATGTTGTGGTAGATGAGAATGTGTACCATATTATGGGAACCTTATTGAGATCACATTTTAAACATACAGTTAATCTGTTCTCCCATGTTTCTAAATTATTGAGCAGCATGCCATATAGTGGTAAATATGATAGGGCAACTTGCTACTGAGCATCATATGCAGCATGTACAATAATAACACATTTCTAATATATGTTCAGTGTATCAGCTGGTCTCTTTTCTAGTAATTTGTCATGAATTCGACATGGTATCAGGTGCACAATATTTGGATTTCTATAGAAAGACTGACATTGTTCTATAATGGAACTAAATATGATCATCACTCAAAACAATATTACATCTAGTATAATCTCTCATGTTTTATTTTGCTATAATAATATTCATATAAAAATGCTTCTTCAATAATTCCACCTTAAGAGTTTAAATGATGTTCAGTAAAAAGTTGTCTTCAACCTGACCTATTCAAACAAATGCATTTTCAAATAAAACCAAAATAAAACCACAATCATGCATCATCATTCACTGAATTATCAATTAAAAATTATGAATTATAATTTATTATTATGGAGAAATTATGATTGCTACAATTCATTGTTACATTTTCTTTCATGTTGACATAAGGAAAACCTAGGTATTTTCTGAAACTATTTTTATTTATTTTTTTCTCCATTGGAATGTTCCCATAGCCTGGCTTGTCTATTGCTCTGTCACAATATTATTGCTGAGATTATAGTCTGAAAACCCTCTATGCTTTCGTGTTTGCACAGCCACTCTGGACCATTGATGACCAGAGGAGGGGGCTGCAATGGCGCTGAAGTGTTTGTTTTTATATTGTGATAGAGCTGCATTAGAAGTGATTCGTTTGGTTCCCAGTCACATCATTCACAGGACATTAGGTTGCTTTATAAGAAATTACACCTCTGATCCCCTTGGAGAAATGTGTCTTCAGCATTTGATCACGTTATAATGCTAGTGTCTTGGCCACAGGAATATGAGCATGTATTTTGCATGTCTTATGTTATTCTAATTTTATTGTGTATATATGTAATTGTAGGGAATGTTAATTTGTTATCACACTTTACAACAATTTGTACTGCAGGCTATTTAACACTCACCAAGGAGAAAGTATTGTCAAGAGACTACAGTCTCTTAGACATCCTCTTGCACACACCCACATACTTGTGTGTAAACATGCAGGAACATGTTTTTTTTTTTTAAATGTTCAAGCTCAATAAACACATGTAGTTGTGGTTGTTGTGGCGATTGTGACTTCCTCTGAGTGTGGTGTTTCAAAGGAAACCCTGAGAGCCCAGTGCCTATCCAGGGGTAAAAGATGCTTTATATTAAAAGCATATCATATTTCCGAGGCCATGGGCTCCAAGGTTCTTTGTGTGTGTGTGTGTGTGTGTGTGTGTGTGTGTGTGCGTGTGTGTGCGTGTGTGTGTGGTATGCTTCACGTAGGTACACTATCACCATTGCAAGCTGCTGGAACCAGTGTTTCTTCGTTTAAAATGGATTTACACTTTTTGTGTGCTGCGGACGCATATGCATTGGTGTGTATGTACTGTATGTGCGTGTGCGCGCGTGTGTCATGAATTGGAAGAGCCTTGTGGCATCTCCCATGGGACAGTGGTAATGAAATTCAGGTCTCTAGTTTGATTTCTTAAAGCAAAAGCACCGCAAGGCAACTGCTGTAAAGTGCTGTTCAGGGATTCATAGAGGCCACAACAGGTGGGTCACTGTCAGTGAAGGGGTTATGTGTGCTCTGGCAGCAGGCCTGCTCATGATAAATGTCAAATTCACGGCAGGAAACTAGAAATAAAAGATTTAGGTGTAGTCACTGTTTCCAATGTGTTGTGAGATTTAATTGAGAATTACTTCTTTGTTACACAAACTAGCAGGGTAATGCTCTGACCCATGTGAGGATTTCCCCCATGTGGTTTTCTCCATGTAGGCTAGGCTGCCCAGGACAAAGCCACAACTTTTTTTCCCCCAATCACGCTCCTCTAAACCAATTATGAATCTGCCAAGGGTTTGTTTTTCCACCCTATCATTTTTTTATTTTTTTTCTCACGCTTGTTTTTCAATTACTGTGCCACTTGGGAATTCTATTTAGAAGCTTGAGAACAAGACTGAACTAGTGCCAACTAGATGCTCTTGAGGAAATGAATAGATAAATACACTGTCTGCATTGTCAGCAATTAATTAACATGGGATTGCAATTATCTCGACAAAACTAGTACAATATCCTTAGTTCGTTTGGCCTGCCTTCTAATGTTCCTACAAACTATCTATCTATCTATCTATCTATCTATCTATCTATCTATCTATCTATCTATCTATCTACCTATCTACCTACCTACCTACCTATCTATCTATCTATCTATCTATCTATCTATCTATCTATCTATCTATCTACAAGTACATCAACTTTATTGGTTGTAAGGGAAAGGTTGAGAACCGATACTGTAACATCTAATCATTCTCCCCCCCACCCCTTTATCTCTCCGCCTGGGTATCCATGGTTACAAAGTTGATCGACTAGCTGTCATCTGACTCCAAATCAGTGGGAGAATAGATGACAGCAGATGGTAACCAGACAGGGAGCAATGGGCCATGGAGAGAGTAGAGAAAAGACAAAATCATGAGTATATTGTACAGTATAGAATAAAGTAAAGATAGTATAGATATGATGCCATGTATTTTTAATGTAATGTGTTGTGTTTTATTATATTGTATTGATGTCATATTGAGTTGTGTTGTTGTAGTATGGGATATGGGAGGGAAATGTTAAAGGTTAGCGAAGATGCAACATTCTGAGAATGAGCACATGTGTGCACACAGTGCACATGCACACATTTTGGACCGAAAAATAGTGCAGGATTGTATATACAGTAAAGAGAGCCAAGTACACTAAAATGATGAACGCTGTGCACAGAGACAGCTGGTAATATCTCACACTCTATAATCCACAGCAGCTGTTAAGGGTAAAGAGTGTTTATATCCAGAGCTAAAGGTGTCTGTGAGGTTGTGTGAACAGCAGTCTTCACCACATCCCCAAAGCAAAACAAAAATTAAAAAAAACACAAACCTACCAACGAGTCTATAGGGCTCAGCCCTCTTGCATTGTACAACAGATGGTGTCCGTGTGGAGCGAGGCAGGGTCTACACCCAGGAGAATTGTTGGGGGAGCAAAAAGAGGAAGAAGAAATTGAAGGGGGAAGATGGATTGCGTGAAAGACAGACATGCTGAAAGTCTAATGTTCACAAGAGACCATCTGAAGATCAAAACTAATGTACATTAACTGGTGATTATCATACAACTGGTCTGCTGCCCCAGTTTGCAGTGAAAGCTACACTGACACATATTGGCAGGATCAATCATCAATGATTTAGTATTTAAGCAAATCCTGTTTATCATTATCTGGTCTGGAGGCGACATAGATAATCAATACATGTGATCTGTCAGCATGCCAATATCAAAGTGTGCTTGTTTTGGACAGAAAGGTGCACTGGCAGGGGAGCCATGTCATTTCCCAGTGGAATGGGAACGCTTTCATTGAAAATGCATTACTCAAGCATGACCCAATGATGAGGTTGACAGTATTTGACAGCACATGCTAGGCAACGGGTAGAAGCAAACCACAGAACCTTCACCATCCACCCAATGCAGAGGCGTATAGAATCTGGTAACAATGTCTGCTGCAGTCTTGACTGCACCTCATTATTTCCTGTATGCTATAACAAATACACCATGCACCTTGTCCTCTGCGCCTTTCATTTGCACAGTGGCTACAGCACCAGGCCTATATTCCCTATAGGCACCCCGGAAATCTCCCAGGAACTGGGGCGCACACGTTGCCATATGTCTTTTTCTCACCTCCGCTCTCTCCAGTCTTGATTAAAGTGAGGTCTGTGTATATTTGTACACATCTAGCGGGTGATGCATCTAGTTTCTACAATCAGACACAATCAGTTGCATCTGGGACATGTTGCTCACTTATGCATCTATAACATCAGATAATACTGAGCAATAGAATGTGTTAAAATGAGATCAGAGCAACAGTTCAAGGGTTATTTTTGTTGATACACATAATAATAATAATAATAATAATAATAATAATAATAGTAATAATTTAATACCCGAAATATATCCTGTCATCTCAATTCATTGCCTTACATTTTTATTCTCTGATATACCTTACTGTAACATCATGATGGTTTTACTAACACAAATGTGGTTTGCAAAAGCAAGCTAATATTGTTAGCCATATACCAAAGTTTTCTCTTATATTAAAGCATAATATTTAAGTGCAGTCAGCGATCGTTCTGTATGAATATGCACAACACTATCCCAGTTATGGCAATGTGTGTACAGTTTTGGGGTGGAGCTTCTGATGGAGACCCTCTGGCATTGAAGGCTGTGGAGTTTTTTGTTTTGGTCAAGTTTATGAACAATCTTGCTCCAGCATCTCTGGCTCCAGCTTTAATTGCATGTTGGGTCAGTTTGAATGCTTCTTTACTTCAGCATCAACAGAAGCGGCATTTAGAACAAGCTCCCATAGCTTCTCATGTCCTCATATTGCTCTAAGTAAATACAGTTTCACTCAACAGCCCTCCAATCATTAATGTTGGACATGGTTTATCCCCAGTCCTCGTCTTTTAGGCTGGTGGTTCTATCAACATTGGGCCTATTAAAGGCCAGGAGACAGCATGTGCCCTGGTACGGCGTAACAGTTTATGAGGTGACAAAACTGGGTTTTGTGGGTGCTGGTTTACTGCCCCCCGCCCCGCCATAAGGTCTCTGAGCTCTTAAAACCCAATCTCATTACCACAAGCGCGGGTCCATCGCTGTCCTGCAGATGTATCCACGACACCCTGTTCTGGTTCCATAAAATATATTTTCTGGTCTTCAGTTGGCTCACGGTCTCTACTTCGTGTTTCACGTGTGTTGAGTTGTGGTGACAGGTTTTTACACAGCCATCTTTCAGTCAATCTATATTTTATAGCTGCACATTTTCATTGGCCTTAGTCCTATTTTTCTTTTTTAACAATCCACTGCATTAGTGGCAAAATGTTCACCTTTTTGGAGTAGGCTAAATTGTAAATTTACTGCTAAAATGTAGATCTAAATTTAATGGATTAATTAAATAACTTTTATGTGGAAATGTGCAATCGGAAGCACCAGCAATACTGCTTGTTGGATTTAAAGTGAAGGTAGAAGGGCAAAAATATATATAATCGACAGTTCGTCACACTATCGCTTATTTGGAAATATTCGCGTCGTCACTTGACTTAATTCTTTGGCGGGGCGGTCGTGCACCCGCACAACTAGGCGCGCTCCAGCTCCGGCGAGAAGTGAAGTGAGAATGAAGAAGAAGGTGGCAAATAAACAAGGCGACAGACGGACATCGCTGTTAGTATTCAGTGTGATGTGCACCTGACACGATGAACAACAGGAAAGAAGACAAAGACTAGCGGTTTGTCTTCCATCGCGACTGTTTAGGTCAAAGCTGATCTCACCGTTTTAAACGATAATCTTTCGGTGTAACTTAAAAGAGAGACGTATTACGGGAGCTGATGGTGCTGAACAATTGACAACTTTAACATGGTCTACCAAGTAAGTGTTGCACGCATAGAACTATATAAATGTTGCACGCTGTAATATAGCCTAATTGTAGACTATATTTATTGCATTTAGCTTATTTTATTTAAAACATGTATTTTCAATATCATAGGGTACAAAAAAACAGTTAGATGGGATGGATTTATTCAAATTTTTTGTCTAACCTAGCCTACATTTAAAATGTATTACAGTAGGCCTATGATCTGCAATATGAATGATAAAAATGCATTCAGGTTAGTTACTGTATGCGGTGCAACACGGTGATATATTCAGCACCATGGACAGTACTGTGGCTAAATAAAGACTTGTAGGCCACCGCCAGGGGGCGTCAGTCTAATTTCTTATATGCTCTATATGGCTTATCTAATTGCTTGTTAGGACACTTATTTCAGTTCAATTAAACCCATTTTACCAATTACTTTTTTGCAAAGGAATCTTTGGTCAAAGGACAGCCCATAGGATGATGCTAAGCTCAGAACCCCCAGAACCCGACTTGTCCTGGGGCCAATTGGACACTGAAACCTTGTTGGATTCTTTTAAGGTGGAGTGCGCGCCTAGACCGAGCGAGCCAATGGGTGGTGGTGAGGGCAAGGCGCGTTCTTTGGCTATGCCTGCCCTTAGTAGGGAAGAAAAGAGACGGCGGAGACGCGCAACTGCCAAATATCGATCGGCGCACGCTTCGAGAGAGAGAATCCGCGTGGAAGCTTTCAACGTGGCATTCGCAGAGCTACGAAGGCTTCTTCCAACCCTCCCTCCCGACAAAAAACTGTCAAAAATAGAGATTCTGAGGCTGGCGATTTGTTACATCTCCTACCTCAATCATGTACTTGATGTTTAACAGCCTTGGATGGGCCGTTGGAGTAAGCTAG
>JAODUH010000904.1:0-13257 GCA_027564835.1 Typhlichthys subterraneus
CCCCCCCCCCCCCCCCCCCCCCCCCCCCCCCCCCCCCCCCCCCCCCCCCCCCCCCCCCCCCCCCCCCCCCCCTGTAACGTTGAGATCAGCTCTCAGTTTCACTCAAATTTCCCAAATCCCATGTAGGCTAATTTGCTGAGCTAAAGCAAATTTGCTTTCAACTTAATTGCCTTCCACCTATTCGAAGCATTTGGGACAATTTAATCTTCCTCTCTTCAACACTCCCCTCACTCTGTATATCCCAGTAGTTTCATGCCAGACTAACTTCGCTTAAAAACCTTGTAAAACAATTAGTTCCCCATTTTTCTGGTTGGCTCGCCTGATTCAGATGGCAATTATAGCACTGGCCACACCCTGTCTGTTCTCCATATCTGCATGCAACTCTTTCATTAGATAAGAGACATTCGCAAGTTTAGAAGCTAGCCTTAAGAAGCCCCCCATTCCTACCCAATTCAGATATTGCTACGTCAGCGGCGCTAAATTACACACAGCAGGTTCAGAAGAAGTTCACTCTGTGAGACATTGATAAACGCAGAGAGCTTCTTGGACTGTACTCCAGCTCATACATCTATTGGAAAACAATGGCCTGCAGGTTTCAAATTGGATGTCCGTAACTGTTTTCTTCAAGCCGCAAGGATATGCGAAATGACGACCCCATGGGCATTAGCTAGCCTGCATACAGAAATAGCTTGACTATTGACTATGCAAGAGATACACAAGCAAATACCAAAATCCAGTCCAAAACAAACTACAGTGTCCATTCCCAGAAAACCCCGGTCTTACTCATCAGCTGCACATCGCAGATCAATAATGGTTGGCGATTGTGGAAGAGGGAGCGACAGAGAACAAAAAGGAAGAAGAAAAAAAAGAGAAATGGTAGAAATAGGGAGATTGCATTAAACATTGATGGGGCCCCATGTTCCAGATCGATAAGGCAGCCCTCTTCACACAATTACGCGTCAGGAAGCAGTCGCACGATACATCACACAGACGCGCACAATTATACATGGCTAGCTCTCAGACCAAAGGCCAGCTTATAGAAAGAATAAATAGATAAATACGAGGCATTACATGCCCAATCTATTCTGCCTCTTTGTGTCTTTATTCATGTGTTTAATTATGAGGTGTAAAGGACAACATGGAACGTGTGCCTGTGTAATTTATTCTCTTTGTGTCCACGCGTGCTGTCGGTCAATAACACATGTGCCACAGCCACCTTACTCCGCTGTCAATATCGCAGACAAATCTCTCCTGGTACCCTCCCTCACCAACCCGTAACATCATTGCATCTCTCGGCAATTCGCTCAACCCTCAAACCCACCCTCCCTATTTCAAGGATGCCGGGTGCACTTTGTAATTCAATGAGACAATCATGTCCAGATGCTCGATGCTGCTTTGTGACTGAGCAGCACACGGAAAATAAGATCCCACTCTTTCTTTCGGTGACCGTGTTTAAGAGGCTTTTTATCTATTCACAGAAATGGGAAGGGGAAACAAGCAGACGGCGAAGAGAGAGAGAGAGAGAGAGAGAGGAGGAGGAGGAGGAGGAGGAGGAGGAGGAGGAGGAGGAGATGTGTGCTGGGGGAGGGGGGATGCACACATAAAATCAACAGGATTGAAATGAGCACTTAACAATGATGGTGCCCCCATGGTAAGACTGCTGAGCCTGGCATCTTAACGCCACCCTGAAAACAAACTGACAAACAGCGATGACGCTGAAAAAACAGCTGCATCTCCCTAACTAATCAGCCAGCCACTCTGGGGATTCCTGAATAAAAGTGGAAGATTTTGACTGAGTGAAATATTTTGAAAACAAATGGAGGGGAAGTTCCCCCGTAGAAATGACGGTGACTTCTCAGGCCCCCTCGGGAGCCCCTATTCACACACTTTACCCTGGGAAATACATTTTTAAAAAGCCCCTGACGTAATTGGTCAGAATTGGAAACAGAATTCTCACAAGACGCTGCCTCGCATCTTATTTGATTAAAGACGCAGTTTCCCAAGATCAGCTCAGGTCCAGTTTGGTGGAAAAATCACTTTGAGCTGATTTGAGACCAGTGATTGGTCTTGGGTTACGCATTTTGATAGTACAGTATACACAGGGCGGTTGAATCATGTTATACAATACAGTATGAGTCACAGAAAGAGCTATTCTGTAGCATGCACCCATTTACATGTTAAATCCATTTACACTGAATTGCTTTCAAATGGGAAGCACAGAACCTTCAAGAGAACTACAGTACATCTATAGGGAAATCTATTACTTCTTTGTCTCCCAGAAGACAGGCATGACAATGTGGCAGATTTGAAAATGGAACAGAAAATAATCTGCCATCTTGCGAGACATTAGTGCTTGAGTGATGGCCTACACACATTTTGTGTCACAGAGCCAAAGACAGAACTAAATGAACAGGCGCCCGAATGTCTCAGTAGACAAGCACGCACACATAAATAAAACACAAACACAGTTATCACAGAGTGCCCGGGTCCTGGTCAGCGATTAAAATAGTGCAGTGAAAATAACGTTTCCAGCACTACAGAGACAGGAAAACAAGAGGAACGGGGGTGGAGATACAGTCGGAGAGGAGGGGTGGTGGTGGTGTGTAGAGGTGTGAGATTAGCAGCAGATGTCAGGAGACAAGCTTCACAAAATCACACAATTAATATGCATGCAATATATTTAGCGGTTGATGAGGTCATTAGGAAGGTGACTTGCTCTAAGCCCTACATGTCTGACCCTTTGGATTTTAAAGGTATACTAAGTAATGCTGACATTCACGGACACAGAAGAGCGAGAGCAAGTGAGAGAGAGAGAGAGAGAGAGAGAGAGAGAGAGAATCTGAAATCTAGCAAGGGGCCATAACAAAGCATATGGCAATTAAAGTCAACACCTCAAACATACTGTATCTTCACACAAATAGGGTAAAATACACTAATGCTCGATGAAAGTGGACATTTGGCCTAAGGGCACAACAGGAAGACGGTGTCACTGTGCCTCTACATTCCCATCATCTTTTTTATCCAAAGTGACTTACAGTGAATACAAATCTAAGGGATAGTCCAGTTACAGTATACTATAGTGCACTACTAAACCAGGATACATCAATGAAACGTAATGAAATAATTAGGAAGAAACCGATGGGGCCATGTCGGGAATTGAACCCAGGACCGTTCAGCTGTGAGTGGAACACCCAGCCTAAGGGCTACCTGACTGGGGTTCGACCAGACTGGTCATTTCTGAGGAAGACACAAACACAACGGTGCTGACGGAGTCCATATTTGCCAAACAAGCACGCGTCCTAATCTCAGATGTAGCGGTCAGCGTCTTAATCAAAACTACACAACAGGTATAATGCAGATACACACATTCACCCACCCCATCCCGCATCTCCTCTCTAGTCATTGGTCAGGGGGAGAGGTTAGGCACATCATTTGCATTAATTAGCATTACATTAGCAGACAGAGCGATCTTCAGAAGGCAGGCTGCCGGAGAGTGTCATCTTTAATTCATCATAACCCGCCACCAACGCTCGCTCTCTTTACCTCGCCCGCACCTCCCTCGACCCCCTTCATCTCCTTTCCTCAATCCTGGCACATCCTGTCTCTTCTTCATGCTTTGTCACTCCACATTTACCCCCTCTCACCCTCTCTCCTCACACAGTTTTGAGACTTCCTTCCTGAGCTTAGTATACGCATTAAGCAAGAACACACACACCCCCAAGCACACACACGCACACGCACACACACACACACACACACACACTTTAAATGAAGGGTTACGTAGTGTATCTTTACTCCAAATACATATCTGTCAGGAAACATTGGTGTGAGAGCTCAAATGCATAATAGCGCATGGACGATACTGTATGTGTTCTGTTCACATCTGCAATGGAGACAAGGATAGTTGTGCACGTGTGTGCGTGTGTGTGTGTGTGTGTGTGAGGAAATAAACGAAGATAGTCCTTCTAGTGTTGCTGGAAGCATTTGACTGCTTTCATTTAAAATAGCATTGATATATAAGCCATAATATCTATTTCCTGCTGTGTTTGCTATGATAAAAGTTAAGAGCAGACATCTGTAATAGCTCGATATCTAAAACACACACTGTATGTGTGTGCATGCCTACAAACCAGTGTGGGTCACCAAAATCTAATATATCGTGAAAGATATCACATATCTATTTCATAACACAAGCACTAGTTCCAGGCCAAACAGCAGGGATATTAAAATGTCCATAAATAGTCATAATCAAATCAACGTATCTATGAAAAAATATATGATATTTGATATTTATTTTATTCTCTCCTTCCCACATGCGCACACGCACACGCACACGCACACGCACACTACAGTAACAAAATCCCCTTCCTTGTACAATTTTTCCCAGCTATGCTGGCATCAATGTCACCAGCGAGGGAATTCTGCAATGCCATTAGTAGACCATAATATAATATGGATTCTCTCAAGGACCAATCAGAAGACAGCTCATTCCCATGAGGTGTAAATAGAGGACAACAGGCAATACATGAGCACACACGCAAACACACACACTCACCTCCCCTCAAAACACGCACAGCATGGACACACACACACACACACACACACACACACACACGTCAAAACGGATTTATGAAAACACAAAAATTGATAACACATGTATAATATAATAAGCATCTTATGTACATGAAGTAATGTTTTATAGTATCAAAGGTGTTGTAGACCTAAATCTAAAGCATGTTAAAGCATTTTTATATTAAAACTTACTGAATCTCACTCATTAAGGTCCTGCTGCTTGTTGCAGCAGGCCAGACTAACAGAGATCCAACCATAATCCACATGGAAGCACTGCTAGCCTCCCACAACTATCACAATACTCATTAAGGCTAATATTACCTCTGCCAGCCTGTCTGCCTTTAAGAAACCTGGCAATTTGCGATGGTAAAACGAGGTAATTACAACTCTTATCAAGCAGCTCACCTCACAAAACAGCATTTAGAGGGAGGGTGGGAGGGAGGCTCACTCCCCCAACTGGCATCGGTACAAGGCTTGGCTGGCTTCCTAAACACTCAGCCACACCCATTCACTATCGTTGATTCACTTGTCTCCCTCCCACCGCTGCCCTGCAACTCCTTTATTTCACACAAAATATCAAAGGCAGTAATTTGGTAAATTTAATAGGAGAGAGAGAAAAACATTCCCATGATTAAATTGTTCGTTGTGAACCAAGTTGACCTGAGATGTAACAGCAGAGCCACTATGCCAAGAGACCTTTCTGGAACATTCCACTGTTTGCAAGTAAAGCTCTACTGTATGCCAGAGTGTTTATGACATGACATGACATGACAACATGATACTCTAACTCCTTCATAAGAACCATGCTTTCACAACAAACACTCCACCAAAACCGTTAACCAGAATGGCAAGAACTACTTCTATCTATCTATCTAACTACTATCTTGGTAGTGCAGTTAGGTAATAGCCACATCAGTCCATCATAGTCTTTGGGATCTTCTGTTTTATTTCAGGCAATAAAACTGAAAGAACCCTGTTGCATTTCCACCAAAGAGCAGTGTTGGGAACTATGACATCTGGCAAGCCAGTAAATTGTAGCAGTCATAGCTTAGCTGCGTTTGAAGGCCCACAGTGAGTAGTAATTTACGGCTAAGAGCTGTGAGTTGTGAGTTATGTCACCGTTGATGACATACAGAGCAGAAAAGGGTGCTGCGTAAACACAGTGATATCACCTCAACATCTACAGTACACCACAGAACCCCGCCGCTGAATAGGATAGTAGACTCATTAGCAAACATATGTACTTGTCTTGGGCTTGAGAGAGAGCACGGAAACCTCATTTAGGACGTCAAAGCCAAATGTCAATTGGCAATGTCAAATGCCTGTATCTGTGTCTCAAATATCATTATGTTTCTGTGTCTTTCATTGTAATAATGGCTCTTGATCAGGAGGGCCAAGAGACAGATGGAACTGACTATCACTCATACCGCCAAAGACCTCAACTGAGATATACATTCCTTAAAACTTGGAACCTACATTCAGACAAAAGAGATCAAGACAGTGCAGTTCCGGCAAAGCAGAGCTGCTGAATCTGACGTCGAGGGAGTACATGGTGGAGGCAGCACGATTGAGACGGAGGCGTTGTGCGTTAGCGACCTTTGTTATGATATCCGGAACAGAATCTTCCCTTTTGCCCAACGCTAGAGTCATTTCTCAGACAACATGTGGCCCCTTCATGGAGCCAGAAATGACCAGGCAGCACAACTTGACTTCTACACAGCACGCTATAGTGAATTACACCTCACATAAACAGAAACAACATTCTCTCTTGAGCCATGTAGTCTGGCCCTGGGATGGTAGAAACAGTGTGCGTACAAACACATTAATTGCACATAAATACTTGCATTCACAAATGTGCTCTCCATAGACACAATGAATTACTCAACATGTTTATGATTATGCATGTCACTCACACACACACACACACACATACAAACAGTACACGTGGCATTATATACACAAACGCGTGAATGCCCAGCTGCTCCCTGCAATCACCTCCACTGGCAACGCCACAGAAAATGACTCAAAACCTTGGACGGCATTTACCAAGCTGAAAGACCAGCATTGTAAATCTGTGTGTGCGTGTGTGTGTGTGTGTGTGCGTGTGTGTTAAGGCTGGGACAGATAAAATCTGGAGATTTTAAATCAAAGAGTGCAGAGGGCTGCCTCAAAAAAACAAGAAAAAAAAAACATCACCTTTCCGAGAACGCTTAAGGGAGGAGGCACTATATACAATTGAAAGCAATAAAAACATTGTGTGTCAGGGGGGCCATACTAGCAGCTAGCTTTATCCAAACTCATTAAATGCCGCTGTTAACAATGTTTGGCTGCACCGCAAAATTGACTCGTGCCTCTTATATAACTCCCCCATTGACAGAGACAGATAGATGGACCTGAGACAGAGAGAGAGAGAGATAGATAGATAGATAGGTAGATAGATAGATAGATAGATAGAGAGAGAGAGAGAGAGAGAGAGAGAGAGAAGGAGAATCCTAGATGATTCGCATCGCCACTCTCCCCAGGTCTTGTCTGTGGCAGTAAAGAACGACCTTCAGTCACCTTGAACCCACTGGAGCTGGAGATTTCAATAAAACTCAAATGATCACCGGTGGCCCCATGGGGCTTGGCAATGCACTAATCCTGAATTGACTGTGCGTGTAAGACGATTTAATCATATGGAGGTGTGAGTGAGTAAATCACACGAAAAACTTCCCTTTCTCACCAGCGTGCAGTGGTTACCTAATGCTGTCTGGAGAATATGGCGCTGTGTGTGTGTGCGTGTGTGCGTATGTGTGTGAGCGTGCGTGTTTGTTCCCATGCTAATGGGTGTAGCAGGGAGTGTTATTCAATTTAGCTGTGCTCTCCCTTGACCAATGGAGTGAGATCCAGGTAATTGCCACCTCAGTATTCAGTATTTCCCAGCTGGGTTTCCCAGCTCTCCTTCACCTGGGGGAACGATGGGAACTGTGACCATGAATGAGATGTGTGCTTCTGGGAGCTTGTTAGCACCGCTCCACCACACACACACACACACACACACACACACACATCTCCCCACCATCTTCCCATAGTGTGCAGCACAGGCGTACACAAACAAACACACTTGACACACTAACACATACGCCCTTTCTCCAGTTGGGATCAACACACTTGAGACCGGCGGCCGACGCCTACCGCTTTCCCCTTTCCGTGTGACCTCAGACATTCCCACTAATCCCATCCTTCCCTTCCTCGTGCGCTGTCTGTCTCCAACTGATAAAAAGCAGCCTCTCCCATGTCTGGAAAGTCATTAAGACGAGAGCCATTCTAACGCCTGCTCCTCACACCCCTATGGCTGCACCGCGTGCCTGCAGACGCCTATGTATTTCTGGAGCTTTGCTGACCCTTTAGGCACTTTGCTGAGGTCTGCATTCAGCTTCCATATCTTGGGAATAGGAGATACACAACAATCCTGCGGCTGCTGCTGGAAGAAAGAAATAAAAAAATACTTTGACGATCTAAGAAGTCTGTAAACATTCAACAAGAAAACGATACAGTGTGTGTGTGTGTGTGTGTGTGTGTGCGTGTGTGTGTGTGTGTGTGTGTGTGTGTGTGCATAGGTGCAAGTGAGAGAGGGATGCAGGCTGAGTTTAGGAAGAAAGAAAGTGAAAGAAACATTTTTACATTTGACTTTTTTTCCAGTTTCTCCGGGGAACTAAGAGACAGATCTTCCTCTGACTGAAGGTCTCTCGCCCAACAGTTAATAACCTCGCCTTCTACCTCAGGTATGAGAAACTGCACCTTTCAGTCCTCTAGAGAAAGCTCTGTTTGATGTGCTCTTATTTGATGCCTCTGTTTGCGTCTCCCCACCAACGCCGATCTCTCTTCTCTGTGATTTGTGTCCTGTTATGCCCTCATTCCATGATATTTCCCTCTAACAATCCCTGAATCTGCGGTTATGGATGCACAACTGTGGCTCAGGGCGTTGTTGGGAGTGCAAATGTGGTTTCACACATGCACGCACGCACACAGTGGATAAATTAATCTGATTTGGCTGCCGCTGTGTATCCAGGGGGCATTGGCGCTTGAGCTTTGGCCCAGAACACAACCCAAATGTCACAGCTGTCCAGTGACACTAGTGGGAGACCCAAAGAGCTGCCTGTAGCCCAGCCCCTGTGGCTCCCTACACTGTCGCCATGCCAGTACTAGCTGTCTGCTTTCAGGCATTATCCACAGACACCCATGGCAGCTGGGACTGGAAGCCTGGAATGCCTGCCTGCCAAAAAATAAATAAAATAATATAATACACCCATGGCATTTTCCAAGTTCTTTTTTTTTTGTTGCTTTTCCATATCCTGACATTTTGGATATTCTGTTACAGGGCCTGCTGCTGATTTCTACAGAAGAGTGAAACTGCGACATAGGCGGATCAGAGGCAACCTGGATCAGGAGAGACAAGGCTGCGGTTAGATACGCTGTCTGCCAGATAGAAGAGAACACACACACACACACGCACACGCGTGCACGCACAAATCTTGATTGTATTTACACCACCAAACAACCGTTTTGGCAGATATGCAAAGGCGCCATTTAAAATAGTCTATACTGTACTTGTGGCCGCAACAAGAAAGTCTGTAATGAAGGTCTGTGTTTGTGTATTTGTGTGTGTGCGTGTGTGCGTGTGTGTGTGTGTGTGTGTGCGCACACGCGTGTATCTGTGTACACGCATCAGCGAATGTCCTTGCGTGTGTCTGTGTGTGTTTTCATCACTTTGTCTCTGTCTGACAAAACATTGGAAACAGCTTCACACACACACACGCACACGCACACACGCACACACACACACGCACACGCACACGCACACGCACACGCACACGCACACACACGAACACGCGCACGCACACACACACACACCTCTATATTGATCTGGAGCAGGTGTACCAGACATCCACCATTGACCAGAATGCCAGTCTTGGTGCAGCCCAGGCAGGCAAGGCAGGGGAGGAGAAGGGGGGAGGGGTCGGGGGTGATACAGAGCCAGGGGAGGGGCCATTACCAAAAGATAGAGCAGAAAGGCTCAGTGTCACCTGCTACAGCCATAGGGCTCACCAGCAGCCACGTGGACACACACCACACACTGAGCATAAGGAGAAGAGCAGGCTGAGTTGATTTAGGATAGGTTAAACTACATACAGTATCTGCTGGTAATAACTTGGATTAGAGTGGGCATACTAAGGTTTAATTTGGTTATCAGGGTTAGTCATTCTCGAGAACGCTTGCTAACTTCCAGCTCAAATCAAAACAGTATCCCTCCGCGGCGCCTCTCCACACATTGAAACGCATTGTGAAGCAAAGCGTAGTGCTACGGCTTTGTTGATGTGAGCGGTGTTCGCCACTTTGTTTATGTTGCTACCTACGGAGCCAGGGCTGTGTGGAAGTAACTGATTCTTTTTTCAACACACACAGAATACACTAAGATAAGGAGATTTTTGTTAAGGAGATAAGGAGATTAGTAGTAGTATTATTAGTAGTAGTATTATCATCATTATCATCATTATCATCATCATTATGATTATGATTATTATTTTATGTATTATTATTATTATTATTATTATTATTATTATTACTATATATTTATATTTATAAGTTAAGGTTTAATAAATTAAGTTTATGCCAAACATACAAAACAACAGGACTAAGTGGATCACTGAGCACATAGTGGCACTACAAACACACGGTCAGGAGGCAGCACCGCTGCACGACAACATGGCTAGCAGTAGACAACATGCAACGTCTCCAGCCCAGACGGGGGAAGTGTTTGCTGAGCAAATATGCCTACTACTTTAGAAAATGTTTGTCGTCCGTGTTCGCGGCGTTATTAACGCGAACGAGCGCTGGAGCGAGTCCCAGACACTTTACCCAGCGCGGCGCAACTCCACTCACCCCTCCCTCTCCTCTCCCCAGGGATGCTGTTAGCCTGCATGTCCCCCGACAGCTCGTCCCCGCGTAATGAGGCAGGCAGACCAAAACAAACACATGGTAGACCAGGAGCGCAGGTAGGGGAGGAACAGCGGGGGGCGGGAGGAGAGAGGCCATGCGCTCTATCTCTGTGATAAAACGTATGGCCGGAGCCACAGTGGCTGTTGCTCGCTGCAAGTGATGTGAGGAACCTCTCTCTCTCTCTCTCTCTCTCTCTCTCTCTCTCTCTATCTCTCTCTCTCCCGGCCCCCCTATCTCTCTCCCCAGGTGTGCAGGTACTGAGGGCTAAATGATGAACAGAGCCACAGTATCTGCCGGCACTAATGGGGACATTATACAGGAGGATAGGAGTAGCGCTCACACCGTGCTCGTAAATCACATGCACACACACGCGTGCGTTTGCACACACACACACACACACACACACACACGCACACACACTCCTGGAGAGAAACCACACTGCTCCACTGACCCTGGAATAGAAACGCACGAGTTGTTATAAAAAATGAAAAATAGAAGCAAACGCACACACACAAACAAACGCACACGCGCAAACAAACACACACACGCACATGCACACGCACACACAAACTAATGTGCAGTACTTTGCCAACACCTATGGGCTGTGTATACGGACAATTACACCCTGGATGGGAACACAAAGGTCCACAAAAGCACACATAGGTGCACACAGGCAAACAACCGTAAACAAACGCACACACACCAAAGAGTAGGGAGGCGGCCCAGTGTTATCATGCGCGCTACAGCCATGCGCTGTGTTGATGGGACATAACACTTGGCTTAGCCACGTCTGTCTATGGCAGCTGCCTCTACACCGACGCCACTCAAGCTTGACGGAGAAGCCCTCAGCACCACCTCCCTCCCTGTCATGGATCAGAGTTCACCCAGGGCTGACAGTGCCACAGGTGAGGTAAACACGGGTCCCATTTAGCATATTACCCATCAGTCAACACCACAGGCGAAGGAGATAAAGGAAATGCACCCCCACCGCGAGTGGGGAAAAACAAGCACTCTAAATCTGCCCCATCACTGTGTGAAGGTATTTTGACAGGTGTGCACAAATGCACTTGCACGCAAACACGCGAGGAACACAGTCTCACCGTAGTACAGGCACACACACAAGCACACACACACACACACACGCACACACGAGGTGATGACGGAGAAGGCCTTAACCACAGCGGAAGATAGGAAATGGCTCACGTTGCTAATTGATTGTGATGTTTGCGGCTCCAGCGCACTGCATTGCCACTTTGTCTCTCTTTTCTCCAATTTCTCCCTCCATTTTTCGCTCAGGGTAGAGATAATCTCCCGAAATCCACTCCACAAACTCCACAGATCGGGGCATTTCTTCGGAGTTACTCGTAAGTCACAAATCCAGCGGAAATCACTGCTGACGCGTGGCTTATTGCCACGACAATCACACTAATAGAAAAGTAGAGTGAAGAATTCCAGTTAAAAATCCAGCTCTAAATATGACTAACACACAACATGATCGCACTGTTGACATCTGCGATAAATGAAGAGAAAATGTCAACCGTCGCCATTAGGGGCAGAAACTGAAAAGTCCTGCCAGTTCAGATAATTCTCATGAGAATAATGTGCACGCACACACCAGCTCTTAGCAGTTAGCGTGCTAGTAAACGGCAGGAGAGTCTGATGTGGCAACAGGGGCTTAGCAGCAGAGCTGTTTGGAGTTGAAACAGACGGCAGGCTCAGCAGTGGGGAACCGAGTTTAAATACTCTCTCTTTAGTAGGCTTCAGTCCTAGCTGACCTTTCCCAGCTCAACCCAACAGACACTCACACGCAGCCACATACACACACACACGCACACATGGCTGTCTGCTTTTAAGTTGCTGTCAGGCTGCCCTATCACTTGCATTGTGTTTTTCTGTAGAGTTTATATTGCAATTACTTAAAGGACCGGTACAACAAAATAAAGGCAGACAGATGGAGATTGATGCAGCGGGCAAAAAGGAGCGTGAAGCCCATCCCTGCCTTTGCAGCGATGTTTACACGCTTGGCTGCTATTTGTCTTACATCTCTGAAAAGGCATGAAGCAACCTTTATCCAGCGTGGTTCCTTCCTGAAGATAATGGATTGTGAACACAAATGCTCCATCTTAAACCTTCTCATATGCCATTTTCTCAACCCCCCCCGCCACACACACACACGCACGCAATGTATGCAGACACACACAGCCTATGCAGATACACACACCCCTCTGTCAACACTTTCAAGTGACGGGTGTAATTCCTAGCAGCCGATTCTCAGTCACATCACAGCCAAAGCCGTATTCGCCGGCGGGGTCTCTCCGCTAGTTTAACCTTTGCTCTCGCCCACACATCTGCTGTTCCGTGGGCCCATCAGTGAGACAGGACCCCTGGCTGTCAGCCCACAGTCAGTGAGACTGTCAGGGCATGGTCAGTGAGACAGGACCCCTGGCTGTGAGGGCATGGTCAGTGAGACAGGACTGCAACACACTGCAGCACTTAGCCCCGCCCTTTCCCTTTATAGGGCATTGGAGGTGCGCGCGCGCGTGTGTGTGTGTGTGTGTGCGTGCGTGTGTGTGTGTGTGTGTCAGTGTGCGCGCCAATGCGCGTGTGTGTATATTTAAGATGGCCCCGTGGAATGAAAAATTACACTGCCCCTCGGCGTTCAGTAGTGCACACCAGACGGGGGGGGGGGGGGGGGGGGGGGGGGGG
>JAODUH010000905.1:0-13256 GCA_027564835.1 Typhlichthys subterraneus
GTGTTAGAGTGTGTATGCGTGTGTGTGTGTGTGTTAGAGTGCGTGTGTGCGTGCGTGTGTGTGTGTGTGTGTGTGTGTGTGTGTGTATAGGGGGTTGGAGGAACGTCTTGTCTGTGTTTGTGTGTGTGTGTGTGTAGGGGGTTGGAGGGAGGTCCAGTCTTGCCTGTGTGTGTGCGTAGGGATTCAACATCACTGCTGGAGAATATAAATGAGGAAATAAACTAACGCTGTGGATTTGTATAACACATTAGAGAAGGTGTTAAGTAAAACTAACATTGTAGAGTTGTATCTAAATGTCTAAATTAGTAGAGTTCTAGTCTAAATGTAAAATACTATAGTATAGCTTCATAATTCTGTTGATGATGTTCATGATTACATTGTTCAGTGCTACCAGTAGATTCTCCAGCTAGGATCAAATTGATATAGGAGCCACAGCTGGAACCACAGGAATATTAAAAGTATATGATTACAACCAGGCTCGCATGTATAGACTATTTACCACATACTAGGGCTGGGCAATATACCGGTGTATATATAGATATTATTTTTGGTCCATATCGCCCAGCCCTACCACATACTGTACATTACAAGAGAACCTCTGCACAAAGCGTTCACTGTACATTCTCCTGTCTTGCCTCACCAGATCCTGCAGAGGGTGCTGAAGGGCTGTGGACAGAGTATGCTGAGCAGTCTGTCTCTCACCGCCTGCCAGTTCATGGAGGAGCCCGTCATGGCCGTGCAGATCAGGGAGTCCAAGCACCCCTACGACAACAACACTAACTTTGAGGTGTGTGAGAGGGGTGACCCTTCTAAGTCACCAGGGGTCATTCGGGCAGCTTGGCAACAGCCGCCTTGTCCCCTGCTTGTCATGCCAGCTATGACGGAGATTGGGAGTGCATACGCTATGTTGTGTGTATTTGATGGTAAGTCATCCATAGGCAGATACATTGGTGTCAGTGTATCTATGTCCAATGTCCTAGCAGAGTCGGTTCTATATGTCGTCATGGCAATCAGTGGTTAAGAGGAACCGCTCCGAGCAGAAGTTATACTGCTATTGTGTCTGTGCAGGAGGACAGGTTACATAGAGCCGTTACATTTGCAACAGTCTCTTCCACTACCGGTGTATATAGAGGCTGTGTGATGCACATTGAAAACAGTACAGCAATATTTATCCAAAAACCAGATGTGCACAAAATATCATGTGATCCTTATTCACCCTATCGCTTTGTAGACTCAGTTGTTATAGTTTCACTATGCAATAAGCTGTTGACTTTAAGGTTGTGAAGGTTGTCCCAGAGGTGACGTCAATGTTTAGCTCCACATATAAGCCACTGGTATAGTCCCTAACTGCCTTAAGGATCAGTTCCAGGAAGACACTCTGCTCACTATAATATAATGCTGTTGGTCCACCTGAACGCCTCGGTTAGCATCACTCACTTTCTGTCACATTCTCAGCCATTAAAGTTTCCATTGTACGAATGTGTCAGCGCAAATGAGAATCTACCTAATAATTATAATTTTTAGGTGTGTGTGTGTGTGTGTGTGTTACAAAAACCTACATTTGTCACCACCCTGCCCCCTAGTGGCCAATCAAAACGCGTGTGTGTCTGTGCGTGCATGCGTGTTCCAGTTGTAAAGGTTTCCCTCTGGGTCTGTGTGTGTGTGTGTGTGTTCCAGTTGTAAAGGTTTCCCTCTGAGTCTCTGAATGTGTGTGTGTGGGTTCAGTTGTAAAGGTTTCCCTCTGGGTCTCTGTGTGCAGGACAAGGTGCACATCCCCGGGGCCATCTACCTGTCAGTGAAGTTTGATTCGAGCTGCAACACGGAGGAGGGCTGCGACGAACTCATCGTGTCCAGCAGCAGTGACTTCATCCAGGACGTCCACAACTTCAGCGGCTCCCCTCAGAAATGGGGAGACTTTGAGATTCCTGGTAAGCAGATATGTCCCTGTATTCACGCTTGGCTTTAGCATTTAACTGACCAGGTTCATGTGTGTTTGCATAATCAGAAGTTAATACTGGATGGGTTTTTTATTTATTTTTTTTTTGTATGTGAAATTGCATGTGTCTTTCTCTCAGGTGACACCCTCCACTACAGGTTTGTCTCAGACATGAGCAACACCGAATGGGGCTACAAGTTCACTGTCACCGGAGGGCACCGCGGGCGCTTCCAGACAGGTATGCTATCAACACAAGAATAAACCAATGTCTCACTAAACAGGTACATAGCAGAACAAACCAGTCTCACTAAACAGGTACATAGCAGAACAAACCAGCCTCTCACTGAGCAGGTACATGCATATGGTAAATGGCCTGCATTTATATAGCGCTTTTCTAACCTTCCGGTCACTCAAAGCACTGTACAGTATTTCCTCACATTCACCCATTCACACACACATTCATTCACCGATGGCGATCGCTGCCATGCAAGGTGCGACCAAACACCGGGAGCAGTTAGGGTTAGATGTCTTGTCAAGGACACCTCGACACTTGATGAGGAGTTAGCCGGGATCGAACCAGCGACTTGTAGACCACCTGTCGTCCCAGATAAGAGCACATGCCTGCACACGGGACAGAACATGCATGCTGTTTGGTATACCAGTGCCTCTGAAGGATGACCCTACATGACCCTACATTTCCTCTCAACTAGGTTTTGAGATCCTCAAGCAAATGCTGGCTGACTGCCAGGTGATCAGCCACCTCCCCCTGGCTGACATATGGGAGTGGCAGGTGGGCGTTGCGTGCCGGCAGACTGGCGGCCAGCGGTTGAAAGCCGTCCACTTGTTGCTCCGCCTCCTGCAGTGTCAATCACAGACGTAAGGCTCCGCCCTTCTCTCTCATTCTTGCCCTCGTTCTTTCACTTCCCTTTCTCACACAGGCGAGAGCATCGGTATCACAGTGCTTAACAGTCCAGTGTAGGCTGCTTATTAATTTAATCATTTGTATGTATGTGTTAACCCAGAGGAGACATACAATATAGTATTATTAGGACTTCTTAAAGAATACACTTTATCACCCAAAGCTCCATCTCACCTCAGCAGTGTGTGTGTTGTCCGAGGAGACGTGCTAATACAGTATGCTGGTACGTTAAGCAGGCTTTGCATAAAGTCTTCACGGCGTCGTCATTGACCCAGGCTGTCAACATGTTTAGTTTTGCTGTAAAGTCAGACATTTTATCACTGTAGTCTATGGGACTTGACTCCCTTTTGCAGACAGCCTCAAGTGGCCATTTGGTGAACTGCAAGTTTTGTCCCTTCTGCATTGTATTAATTAATTAATTAGTTGATTAATTGATTGATTTCTCGGCACTGGAAGTTGGTAGGCACATGAGTTGTGTGTGTGTGTGTGTGACTGTCCCCTCCGTGTGCTCCCAGGGCCTGTGAGCTGACCTTGCTGCGACCCCTGTGGCAGCTCTTCATGTCCATGGAGAGCAGCCTGAGCCAGGATCCCACCTGCATCACCGTGCTGCTGTCGCTGCACAGAGCCCTCACCGAGCTGTTCTTCATCGCAGAGGACCGGGCCATGGTGAGTGACGCGTACTGTCCTGTCCTGTGCCGGGCCACGCTGAGTCATCAGCTGTTTAGTTGTACAGCGACACAGAGAGATAGGACAGTAACGTTTTATTCACTCCTCAAGATGGTGCTTTGGGGCTTCAGGGATTTGCTAATTCCCCTGATGGGGGGTTGTGTCGAATGTCACATGACCAAAACGGAAAACAGGTCTCATTGCTTCCCTAATTGCTTGGTTTGCGGTGCGCTATTGACTTTTACATCCATTTCTGTTATGTTTCTGATGAAAATGTGTGTGTGTGTGTGTGAGAGAGCGAGTGTGTGAGATATTCAGAGTTGATGGTTTAACTAAAAAGGTCAACACCACTTTAATACAATGAAAAGAAACAGTATTTGTGTTCGTTGGACAGCAAAATCAAAGCAGTTTGCATGTCGTCAAGTAATGCTACGGTAAATCTTTCCCGCAAGGTGTTTTATTTTTTTTACACAGTATATTCTTGGATGATTGTGACACTCGCGGCGCCCCAGCTTATGACGGTGTTTCACTGAACGCCACAGGCAGACACCATCACTCTTCTAGACACCCTATCTGCTGTTGTGCTGATATCTTTGTGAAACAGTCATTTGAGTCCATTGATCCGTAAAAGATTCTGCCTCCGGGCGTCTTTCTTTGTCTCTGACAAACTGTGCTATCTTATCGGGTCGTTCCCTTTCCGCAAAAGCACCAGTAGTTGCTGCAACACGTCCGCAGAGCAGTGGAGCGCCAACCCTAAATGGGTTAATTTCAAGGTCACATGCACCCTTTTTGTTAATTGAGAATTGGTGTTCTTTTTCTTTTGGGAAAAGTAAATAAAAAAGGTATGTGGTATTTATCTTCTTGTCTATATTTTGGGTCTCTCTCTCTCTCTCTCTCTCTCTGTGTATAGTGCTCTGTTTTCCTCTGTTTGTGTTTGTGTGTGTCTAAGTCGGACATGTTTTTCCTGGGCCCACCTGTTCCCCTGCCAGGCTGAGGGCCAAGGCCCAGCCTTACCATCTGCCAGACAGCCCAGTAGCACGCACACACACCCTGCTACACACACAGTGGCTGGCGGGGGAATAGATGTGGTATCCATCTTGTGTGTGCTGGAGCGTCTGTGTGCACTCATGCTTTCAGTTGTCTTGAAGTATTAATTAACAAACCTTAAGGGTTATGAATTTGCAGTTAGCCTATAGGTGAGCTCCCATCTGTACGCGCAGCTTGTGCCCTCAGATTGTCCCGCTTCCCGTCTGCCCAGTGCGTCTTGAAGGCACGACGTTATCAATCGACGCGTCAGCGGGAATGCGTTTTCACTTTGGGAGAATTAGCTGGAGCGATTCCTGTCGTGAGCCACCAGGGGGCAGTAGCGGCACTCATCAGGACGGAATCGGATGACGAAGCAGGAGGATGAAGTTGGCGTGGGATGCCCTGCTTGGACACTGATGCGCATTATGAAGTGTACGTCAGCGGCGGTGCCTGTTTGGGCGCTTTGCCCCCTAGTACAGTGTCCCCTGCTACTTCTGAACCAGCCCAGGAAAGGAAGCATGAGCTGCCATTTAACTGCACCTTGCACATGGGCTGGCCGCTCGAGCCTCTGCATCAACCCTGTCTTTGGGGTCTGCTCAGCAGCCATGTCTTCCTCAGAAAGAAAATACTTAGCCAAGGGACTTGTCTGTATAAGCCCTATACTGTTGACTATCAAGGGACAGACTTGTCTGTATAAGCCCTATACTGTTGACTATCAAGGGACAGACTTGTCTGTATAAGCCCTATACTGTTGACTATCAAGGGACAGACTTGTATGTATAAGCCCTATACTGTTGACTATCAAGGGACAGACTTGTATGTATAAGTCATACACTGTTGACTAACAAGCTTATCTGCTTAGGCATTTTTGTGTTTTGTGCCTTGGTCAAGGGCTCACAGAGAGATTTTGCTTAAAAGCAACAGTAGGAGAGGTTCCCCCGCAGATTATTCCCAGCAGGTTTGCGGATACTCACAGCGTACCGCTGCTGTTTGCATCTGTGTTCCACTCAGACGGTGTAGCGTTGAGGAGCTGAGCTAATTTGCTGTCTAGCACAACACCACTCAGCCCCCCAGAGTAACACAGTTGCTGAACACAAGTTAGAACACGACTGCTCAATGTCGTTTAAAACGTGGCTCCGCCTACTACGCTCCTCTTTTGCACACTCCGACTGGTGGCTGTTGTCGCTCTGTGGTCGGATCAGGATGTGGTTCAAACGATTATGCAAAGTCTGAACAGGGGGCCGCCATTTATGCGCTTAGTGCAGGCAGTATACGCTCAGTTGGAATGTAGGTTAGGTTGCCACCCCCAGCCTCATTGTCCCTAGACGAGACCCAACTGATTTCTCCTATCCAATCACACGCAGCTCTCTGTAATGCCTAGACATCCTAGGCTGAATAAGGAAGTGCTTGTGGCATGTTTTTAGCTCGGTGGTTCCTGCTGCATGTTGACATATGACCTGCAGTGAAGACACACACGCCCTTGTTCCACGTTGATATGTCCTGCAGAACACACTGCTGCTCTGTCTGACAGACCTTGAAGTTCTCCTTATTAGGCCTTAATCTCACAGTCTTGGCAGTTAATGTGGCCCACATTCTTTATCTTTAGCGTGACGATGAAAAGGGGGGGCAGAGCACTTTAAGCCACATCCAATGAACTTTCTACCCCAGGAAGTGAAAGTTATCTTTAGCGAGCAAAATGTAATCCGTGTACAAATTGTTCCCCGGATGTTCTGCGGGATAAACATTTGGGGCGCCTTGTAAGATGGATAGCGGAACAACTCTCTGGACTGTATCTGCCGGCTGCATAAAAGCACCACTTGACCAATCCCATTTACCTTCCATTTTGCGGGCTTGTGTAACCTGAGGTATGTCTGTCCTAAGCGAATGTGGTGAAGGCTGTGTTTGATTTGTTTGTCATTTTGAACGTCACTTCCAGCGCTTCACGGTTGTGGCGTGTCACCGAGGCGGAGATAAAAAGTGCTCAGGGAACCAGGCCTCATTTGTAACTAAGTACTTCCCTTATTTGCCCAAGGGTTCCTCTCCACTCATGGCCATGGTCTAGTTTGCAAGGTTGTCTTCCTCGTATGTGTTAACGATGCAGATGAATGTGGCCCAGCATTGCCTTGTCCGTGACGCAGCATGTGTTCCCTCCCCCCACCTGCAGACGCAGGGAACTGTCCAGGAATACCTGCTTGCCATGACCACAGACGAACAGCTCCTCAACCACACCTCCATGGTAAGACCTGTCACAATCATTTGCATCGTCAGTGAAGCACTGACAACGACCGCCGCCGGAACACACAAATCACACTTAAAACCAAACGGGTCCACTAATAATGTGGACCCGTGTAATAATGTTTCATGACTGTAAAATGATGCAATGGAGATGCAAAAAGCATATTCGGCATGTTCTCCATACGCCAGCTGCTGCTCGGCTGCATCTAACCCATCTCCGCAGGCTTAGCGGCAGACTGGAGCACAATGCGCGCGCTGCGTCTCCATTGTGAGCCTGTCCACCTCTGACCGTGGCGGTGTTACGGCAGCCCATACATGGTGTCACCAAGAGCCATGGAGCAAACAGCCCCCGGTGGCCTTGCTGGGTCTCTCTCACTGGTGAATCATCAGCCTCCCTCTCCCCCCCCCACACACACACACACACACACACACCTCCCCTTCTCCTCCACTCAGTTTTCTACGCATGTGGGCTGCACTCAGGACTAATGTATTTGGTAATTACATCCCATTAGTATTGGTAGCGGAGCGAGCCGCACGTCTGTAGCGAGGAAGCTGTAATATAGCAGAGGAGCCAGGGGGCAGTTAGCAGGAGGAGAGGAGGAGAGCTGTTGAGGGGTCGGGGTGCTGGAGAAGTGGCTGTAGGTGGGTTTGATTGCAGCAAGGTTGCCCAACACCTCTCTGGCTGAACACGTAATCACTGGCCATTTTGCATTTGATGGATGAGGATGATGCACAGTCGGTTATTACATTTAGTGCATTTATTTGTTTGTGTATTTCACAGGGACAGTGCACTGTAATCAAACCTCTCATTTTCTACATCAGCGTAAATACGGCAAAATGGCAATAGAGCTAATTTTGCAGTTGTCCCTGGGGGAGGTTGACAGACCACAACAACACTAACACATGACAGATGTTCAAATGAACCACGAAACAATATTTGAACACAAACAAACAGGTGGTAAAAGCAGTAGCAGAGAGATGAGCTGGTATGATGTCTGTGCAAGAGTGTGCTTTTTAAAAAAATGCATCTCAAGTGCTGCTACAGTGAAGAGATGGCTTATTCCAGGAGTGGGCGCTATGATGACATTGCACAACGTAGTCCCTCTGGTGATTGCCCCTGCCGCCCTGCTGCAAGTATATTCTACTGACTCTGTGGGGGAGGGGCAAACCCACGCAACACCGTAAATATGGGGCAGGCATCTGTAAAATGTTTTAAAGAGGAACAAAGAAAAATATAGAAATCACAAAATATAAAATCTAACAAAAAAAATTGCTTAAATTGTTTTTCTTTCTTTTTTTTTTCCCGCACTTTTCATTCAATGCATCCTACATTTCACATCCAATGGTCAAACCAAACTAAACTTCCCCTTTGTTTACCCGAAACGGGTCTGATTAATGCGTTGCCGTGGTCAACGCGTCTTAGCTGTCGAGGCAGCATCGGTCAAGCCACAGCACAGTTGGGTTGAGCACCACTGAAGTTATGGTGACTGCCTCTGGCTTCAGTGGTGAAGCAGCTCTCTGTCGGAGCCCTGCACAGCGTACCAGCGATTGGGTACTGTAGTGTGTGACCTCACACACTACAGTACAGCACACTACTCTCTGACTTACTGATCCAATCTGCTGCTCTGCTCTTTTCTTTTTGTATTGTGCAGGCTCTAAAGAACATCGCTGCCATCAGCCTGGCTATCAGTTACCCCAATACATCTACCAAGATGCTCAACTTGCCCTCCTGAGAGCCAGACCAGAGGAAATATGTGGAGGGAGGGAGAGGGAGAGAGAGAGAGAGAGAGAGAGAGACGGGAGCGTTCCGAAAGGGGACACATCCTTTCTCGAAGACCCGCTCCCCTCCAAGTACTTCCATTCTGAAGGATCCACCTCGACACCAGTAATCACTCCTGTTGTCTGGAGTGTTGTTGGGACGGTAGGGAGATAGAAGAGCGTTTTCCTTCACAATCCCTTTTGCCTTAGGTGAATTTGTGTGTGCATTTATTGAAACAGTGTTTCTTTTCTTTTTCTTTTCATTCTTTTTTGATACTGGAAGATGCTATGTTAATGTAGAAAGTGTGCCGTAATTTGCCGCTTTTATGGGGAAACACATTCTTCTAAACAGAAAGCCACGCCTGGATTATGTAAGCGATCGTAGAAAAGCGGGTCACCTTGCCTGCTTGGCCTGTCTCTGTGGGCATGATGAGCAGTCTAAAAATATGGTCCAGGACAGTGGAGTCTCATTAGTCACCACAGGGAGAGCGTTCTGGCCTACTAGCTTACACAACCTCTCATCTTGTTGTTTTTGTATACCTTTATCACTCACTTTGCTTTTGTAGAAACGATGGTGGCTTAAAATATATATATATATATGACATTGCATCTTATTAAGGCACTATTATTATGTCTGTTTTCCAAACTGTTTACTCTCTACTGATAATATGGGTAATTACAGACCAGGGCTGTTGCATCATAAAAGTGATATACACCTCTCTGAGCTTTGGTGATCAACAATTGGAATCATTAATTTGTCAGAGACAATAGATTTGATCAGGAAAACATTTTGAAAAACGTCTTTTAGGAAGAAAATGGACAGAGTTCAGCGTTGTCATTTCAAATTATTTGACATATATTTAGGTTTATATATTTTAGTTAATTACAACAATAATACTGAATGCAATTACAAAACCTTATCAAAATACTATACATTGTCAAATTTACATAGTGTAGTATTGCGGCCTGGGTATAGGAAATTCTGATTGCCACCCCAAATACAGGTCAAGGGAAGTCTGTACTGAAAGCCTTGTGATGGTAGCCTAATAACCAGAACTATTGGCTAGGCTGAGTCTATGAATGCTCAGCAACATTTAAAACGTGGATGGCACCAGACTCACACCCACAAAATCACTTGCTGTCGTCACGCGTCCACACCTAAACTAGGTTAAACAAGTTAGACTAGACAAATCACCTTTCTGCTGAACATGGACACAATGTTCTCAATTAAACTGCTGTAATGACACAGTAGTGACTTATTGTGTCTGTATACTGTAGGCATCCACGCAAATCCATGGTGTGATTGCCTGCTAGCTAATAGATAGCAATCTATTAGCTAGCAGGCAATCACCCTATCGTAACATCCAAAATGCTAACTTCTATTTGGAAATAAGTCACACAATGGACTAATGAAGATGCATTACATTAGTGGTATCTTCATACTTGTTAGCGGACACATTTTTTATTTTATATTTTTTTTTGTGTATGTCAATTTTATTTAAAAAAAAAAAAACAAGTTTCTCAGTGATACGGAGACAGGTTGGATGGGTTAATTCTGTTGTTTTATTTTAACATTGACTTTAAATGTTTTGTTTTAGGTGAAAGGCGTTGTAAAGCCAAAGAGAAATGTTATTGTCAGCCACAACATGTCAGAAATCCGTTTCAGCAAAAGTTTAGTGAGCTCGTAGTGCGTTAGTTTTCTTTATTCTGTGGTCCCACCTGGACTGTTAGATTGTTTGGTGGCGTCTTTGTTTACACAAGCATCGGCAGGGCGAGAAGTGGGGAGAGACCTGGTGAGGGGGTCTCTTCCCCACGCCATCATGTCACGTTTCCCACTTGAGAGAATCTAACCTGACCTATTTACCATGTGCCTACGGTTAATAAATGAAGCAATCGTAATTTAACTGTCATGTTGTTGGAAAAAGTCATTAATTCTATTTTAAAGAAAAGTTATTATTATATTGTTTATTTTGAGATTTTTCTATATTATATAGGGTATACAGTATACTGTATATAGCGTAGGCTATACAGTACTGTGTATGCATATATATATATATGCACTTGTTTTTTTGCAGGTGACGATGCATGTTAATCAAGACTTTATCCAATATAATGTACATATCTGTGAATATTGTCAATTGCACATAGTAATGATGCAAGGAAAAAAATTAGCCTTTCATAAACCCCTTACAAATACACATTTTAATATATTAGTCACTAACGGCTAGACACTTTGTGTTTGAATTTGTATGCATGGCATAGTGATCAGAAGGAATTCTGTTAAGTACTGCTTGGGTTGAAATGTGATCAATTTCTAAACAAAAATAAATTTTTGATGTGAGATGTGTTTCTCATTGTTTGTCCCTGTGTATGCTTCTTAAACAAAGCAAAACTTCCTGAAATCGACCAGTATTGATCAGAGTGAACTTCCAGCTGATGTTTAAACCAGCTTGGCCTATCTTCGCCTAGCCGAGATTGTATTGGATTTGTGTCATCATCACAGACAGTGTTCATGGGCTGGCCTAGAGTTTTAAATCTTTTTTCCACTACTGTCTGTCACAGACTAAATCCTTTCTTTGAAATCAGCCTTTTATAACAAAACAAGCTAGCTTGTTTAATTCACAAACTGCCCCCACACTGACAACAATTCTTTCTCATACTTTTATTGCCATGGTTCTGTCTTTCCTCCATGACTGCAAACCGTTCTCTGCCTCCATCCTCTGCTGTGAGAAAGCCTAGTCTCGGGGACAGCAGGGGCAATGACGGAAATGATGATCGCCAGTGTGATAATGACATCAGTTTGAGGAAACATTCAATATACGGCTCCAGATGATTCAGCACCCCTCCGCGCCACTGAGCCCCCACGTCGGAATGAGTCAGAGCACTCGTCCGCTCTCCTATTCCCACCTCCTCCCTCCTTCAACTGATCATCAAAGATCCCCCCCACACCCTCCCCCTTCCAGAAGGAAGCAGAGCCAAGGTCTTTTGTGTCTCAAATACACCTCGTGCTTTAAACCACTGCTGTTCCACTGGGCAAAATCCTTTTTTTCAATTTAACTCCACGTCTGCTCCACATCTGGGTTTCAGGGAAGGCACATTTAATGCTGAGAAGAAACATTTACCCTATGAGGGGAAAAGAGGCACTTGTTAAGCAATAACAATAAAACTAAATATTACCTTCACGGGTTATTTAACAAGCCTATCTACCCAGTGCCAATAACATCGCATCTACTTAATATATGCGTACCAGACCTTGTTTAAATACTCCTCTACTCTTGTATGTATGTATGTATGTACAGGTATGTGTGTATATATATATGTACATATGATTCACCAACGGTATCATATTATTCATAATGGTGTTTTCCAGAATCCTGGCAGCGACATGCCACCATCCTACCCACTTGCCCACGTTAATATGCCAAGTTGTTTCTTCATACAGTGTTCCTGTTACATTACTCAGATTAATTAGGTAACTATGACTCAATATATTAAGGTCAGCTGTGGGACAATTCGGCCAAGATTATCTGCCTGCCGCCTGCTATCCATTCCGGATTGTTCCTTATTCGTGTGGGGAGGGATTCCTGATGCTCAGGCCACGTGTGCTTCCTTGTCACTTGCTTGTATACCTGCAGTTGTTGAGCTGCTATCACACACCAACCTGCATCCAGCTGTAACCCGGATCAGAAGCAACTGTTTTTGAGGGTGCCTTGAAAGTCTCTCGTCATAATTGGACCTACTTTTGTTTTTCTTCTTTCTTTTTTTTAACCCTCATGGGAGCAGAAGGCCAGTGCCGATCACTTCCCGTGAGATGCAGGGATAATTGGGTAGTTTAAATAACCCAGCAAGACACAGTCAAACCCCATACACCCTAATTTTTCAGTGGCAGCACACGCTATTGTCTGATTGCATTGGGAGAGAGAAGCTTGCGGTTTCTGATCTCATTTCTCGCCTGTCTCCTATCTGGGTTGGAGTAAGACAGTTATTGGGACACCCACCTGTGACAACAGAGGAACGGTGGACTGTAATGGATCGCTGGTTCCTCTGCTGTGACAGCCGTGGATTCAAGGCTGTAAACTCACCTGGATCATCCCAAACAGACTTTTGTATGTCCTGACAGGTAGTGGCATTGGTTGGGTAGAGATGATGGTAAAAGAAAGCTTACCCTGCCATCATGCCATGAGCATTAAATATAAATGTGCTGTATGCAATTGTCTGCCTCTGGCAAGCAAGCCCATTACAGTCAGCCCATTACAGTGATCTGAAATGAGTCTGTGACATGTGACTACTGTATGTCCCTGAAAGATTCTTAAAGGTGCACTCCTAGATTTTGTTAGCGCCTCCATAACCTCACTGTACCACCCTAACACACTACATATGCTGAAATACAATTGTGCACAACTGTGTGTATGACTGGAACTGTACATCTGGGTGCTCTCTGACTGCTTATATTATAACACTTGTTTCAACCACAAGGGCCATTCTGGAGTATAATTTTTTTAATTCCCCACATATGACACATCACCTGGCACATTTGACGTAAACAATGGTTTTCATAATAGCATTCAGATTCCAAAGAGGTCTCCATCCATCCATCCATTTCATCCGCTTATCCGGAGTCAGGTCGCGGGGGTAGCAGCTTCAGCAGGGGACCCCAAACCTCCCTTTCCCGAGCCACATTGGAAAGCTCTGACTGGGGATCCCGAGGCGTTCCCA
>JAODUH010000907.1:0-13255 GCA_027564835.1 Typhlichthys subterraneus
TGCTGGAGGTCACAGACCGATGATGCCATCAGGACCACATCATCTGCAAAAAGCAGCGATGAGATCCCCAGGCCACCGAACCGCAACACCTCCCCACCACGATTACGCCTCGATATCCTGTCCATGAAAATCACAAACAGGATTTGTGTTAAAGCGCAGCCCTGACGGAGACCAACCCCCACCTGAAACGAGTCCGACGTGCTGCCGAGAATCCGTACACAGCTCACGCTTTGGGCATACAGGGATTGGATTGCCCTCAAAAGTGACCCCCTCACCCCATACTCCTGCAGCACCTCCCACAGTATCTCCCGGGGAACCCGGTCATACGCCTTCTCCAGATCGGATGTTGACCGGAAGGGCATACTCCCAGGCCCCCTCCAAGATCCTTGCGAGAGTAAAGAGCTGGTCCGTTGTTCCACGACCAGGACGGAATCCGCATTGTTGTTCTTCAATCTGAGGTTTGACAATCGTCTGAACCCTCCTCTCCAGCACCTTGGAGTAGACTTTACCAGGGAGACTGAGTAGTGTGATACCCCTGTAGTTGGCACACACTCTCTCTCAAACAACCACCTAAAGTATACAGTTACTGTACACCTACATTTTGAAGCATTATCTACAAGTGTTTTTCTGTATTTAGTATATTCACTTATTTTATTTGTCTGTTCTCCGCAGTTAATGGAATTCAAAGTTGAAGATTCAGTTGAAATATCCCATCAGCAGATCTTTAAGAGGAGCAGTCAACTAGCCAACCCCTGGCCCTTAACCCCTCAATAAGGACATGACATCGCACAGGACAAATATTAATACATTTTACTGTTATGGCATTTTATTTATGGACATCATTCAAACCACCACTGTGTGGCTGCACACCACATTTGGACGTTAACGAATGAGTATATAATGACATTTCTTTTTTTGTTTTTTAAGATGTTTTGGTATGCATTTTAAATATATTGAAGAGATGATGAAAATCTACTACTGTAACTTTGCCCGAAGAATTAGTTATGTATTTTTATGTGTATTTATGTGTGTGCAATACAAAACATTTGAACGATCAGAATGTTAAAATTAAGCTTGCTTTAGTTCTGGTGATGTATATACATAGTGATTGTTGACACAAACAAAATCAACAAACATTTAAAATGATATTCTTTCTATCAGACGACTTTGAAGTTTATGTAAAGCCACGTTATTAGCTACATTTGTTTGCAATGAGCTACGTCATGCCGTTTTATTCGTCAGATTTCCACCTATAATACTAATTTAACTCTAAAGAAGCGCCGAGCAGCTTACTCTTTGCATTGAGATATGCTTGCCTTTATATCAGTAAAATAAGAGAATGTAGCATACATGTAACATGAAAAACCAAGACTATTGTGTAGTGCATGGGAGGAACTATTTTAAGATCATATGAAACTATAATCTTCTGTTTGATTTGTGAATCACTGACTTGTTTGCATTTGTCAGTTTGTGCATCAGTCCTGTTTCAGAGGTTTCAGACATCTTTCAGAATCATGGAACTGTCTTAAATTACAATCACAAGACTCCAGTACATATCCTGCGTGAATATCCAAACCTCATATATAAAGCAGGAGGGTGAACATAACTCCTGGTTGTTGAAGCACCTGTTATATTTTGTATAAAAATGCGATTGAGAAAAGAACAAGTTCATTTTCATAATGTTTGTATTGTATGACTGTAGAAATCCTGATTTTATTATTCTTGTCATTTCCAATGTGTTAATATAAATTAATACCATTGTCACAAAAGGACGAAGTATTGGACACGTGCAGAGGATGTTAAAGAGGTTAGATAGAAAGAACGATGTTTGAGAGGGGGTGACAAAGAATGTGAATAGATGTTTAATATGAGGGAAAATATGTCAGAGATGGGAATGTTTTTAGTGTAGGAATGTCTTCCCTGAGCATCAGTGCTTGGACAAGCAGGTGATCTACTAGCGGGCAATGTCAGGCTCCCTTCGTCCTCTGTTCTTTTTTTTTTTTATGGGAAACTATGTTAATTTCTTTTGACAAAACGTATGATGTCAATGCAATGCACCACTCCTTATATGGTGTGTATATCCTGTTGCCTGCACGGCAATAGATGTTTAAGACATAAATAAATCTGCTAAAAGGTGTGATAGCAATTGAGTGTTTTTTTTGTTTAGTCTGAGGGAATCTCATGTTTAGTGTATGGCTACTCAGCCTACAGTACGCTGCTAAGAACATGCTAGTCTCAATACATACTGTATGTATTTGAATCTAACATAATTCTGATTAAATCAGTTCACATCTGATTCCACTTTAATTCTCTACTGAATAATTTTTATATTAAGTATGCCAAATCAAAAGTAAACAGAGGTGATTGCAGAGGCCTTCAACATGCACAATTTGAAATATGCCTCATGCTGCCTTTAATATGTATGATGACATCTTGTGGATATTTGAAGAAATCGCAAGTATATACATTTCTTTAAATCGATTTTGGGAAGGATATTAGATTACATCTAAAGTTACATGAGAGTGTCTGTAAATAAATTCACTACACACTAACATGATTTTAACACGTGTACACTTTATATTATCAGCCATATACACACTGCAGCCATTTGTTATTCTTTTTGATGTAATTTTCATAAAGTACATGCCCTTATATATTTTTAAAGATGTATAGAATAATATGTATATAACTGTCGTCAACAGAAAAATGGGTTGCTGATTCTTCAAAAAAAGCCTAACGGTCACAGTGAACTCCCACTAGTTTATAATTTTGCACTTATTCTTCTAAATTGCACTCAAAGTAAACAGTGATGGTGAAATAAATACATTACACGTTGATATATATATAATGTACATTAGAAATACTTTGAAGCTGTGAATTAAATTGCACCTGTACTTGTGTGTTTCCATTTTATACCTGTCTGCAAGTCTGACTTATGTTATGCTACCATATAGTCTGTGCTGCTAAGACATAGACTTCTAATGGGTGGTTGAGTGATGGTTGTACCACCTGGTCCTAAGTGAGCTAAAAGTGAGAGACAAATGAAAGATTTCATGAATTCACCTTTCATATTCATACTTCAACAGGAAAAAAAAAACATGTAAAGAATTGCTCTATACTCTTGTATTATTTAGTAAAAATAAAACAAAATAAAGAACACAAATAAGACAAATAAGAATAAGATGTCTCCAAAACAATAATTAGAAGTAAATGCCGCTCTAAATCTTTCAAAAAATACCCTCTTGAAAGCAGCTAAATATAAAGGAAATATAAATATAAAGTAAATATATTTTATGCAGTATTTAAATAAATTGCAACACATGCTTCCCACATACACACACCACACATACTGTACATTCAGACTCTAACACATACCTGATAAGCACACACACCATCTATAAAAGAAGGTGTCCCAGGTTTGAAAAGAGAATGGGTATGTGGAACAGCCTAAAGACAAGACACAGGCCGGGATATGAGACACACGGGAGGTAGGAGATAGAGGGATCACTACGAGAATTAGAATCATAGCTACGATCTTAGTGTGAGAGGTTGATTAGTCATGCCTGCTCTACTTCATATGGGTGATTATTAATGCCTAGGCTACAGAAATGTGCAGATTATATATACTTTTGAAAGACAGATAACACATACAGTAACCTACACAAAACACGGCAGCAGCAGTTAGTTAGAGTTCAGTGCAGTCAATTGGATTCTTTATCTCTTGACATGTTGACTGGCCGACTCAGATGACTGCAGAGTTGTACTGTCAACTAAACAGTTTTCATGAAGACATTTGTAAGGACCATGGAGGTGAGAGGCAGTGCAGTGTTGTCATTGAGTCCAAGCATCCTATTCAGGAAAGAAATACTAATATTTTTCATGTTTTTTTTATCCAGTACTGCCACAGCAAACAGAAAGACAAATAACGTCGACATGATAATAAAAACAGAAAAAAAAGCTTTCTTTGGTCACAAAAATTCAAACTAAATATTCACAGAAAGGAAAATAAATTAAACTCAAGAGAGACGAGACTATTCTTGATAAACCAAAGGCCCTCATCTACACTGGTACTATGAGGAAGACTGCGGTAGATCTGAAGTGCCAAGGTGCACTCTGGGATTGCATGAGGCTTATGCATAGGACTGGTGAAGAAACTCTGGGCGTGGTGGGGTGGGGGGGCAAGCCAGGGAACAGGGGACCATGTATAACTAGTCCTCGTCATCCCCGTCAGAATCCCCCTGCCCCTCTTGACAGTAGCGATGGAGGAGCTGGAGGTGGCGAGGTGGCAACCTGTCTGGGCCTTCCACCTGCTCCAACCGGACCTGCTTGGGCCGCTGGCCAGCCCCTCGCACTGCCACCTGCCTGCGAGCACGAGCTTTACGCATGTGGGCCCTGTTGGGGAAGAGGAGGAGGGCGGAGGAGAGGAGGTGAGTGGAGGACATAATGATAGGAGAAGATGGGTGGGGGAGGAGATAATGAGTGGGGGAATAGTTAATAATGGAAAAGGTTGCAAAACGTTATTTCGATTATGCAGTTACAATACAAACAAACCATGAAAGTAGTACAACAAATGCTGTAAACATAAGAATCGTATACTTAACTTATTTCATTGCAACAGTTTTGTTTTTAAGAAAGATGCATTCTGTAGACACAGCTGGTTATGGCTATTTGTGTCTCATCCGAAGTAACATCGCTGACACTTGCAGGCACTAATTGCAGTAATTGAACACCAAGTAACATTTCAGTGGATAATAAAGCATTGCAAGTGCAGCAGGAAAGAGGAAAAAACACATCTCCGCACACATCCAGCTTTTAGTACATGAACAGACATGAAGCAGTGTCTCCATGGCAACAGAAGCCTAGACATCATGTTAAGTAAGCCCATCATAAAGATCAATCATTAACCGTCATCGGTGAGAGACATGCAATCCCTCCCATAAAAGTCAAATACACGCTACAGAAACCATTTGTGGTCCACACCATCCAGAGAGACGATTTCACACACTGGCAGAGAGTGATTAGGAAGTCTCACAGATTTACACACAAACAAAAACACAAACCTCTGGATCACAGTTCCGTCGTCTTTGACAATCTCCCTTTCTACCACCTGAGGGAGCTCTATGCTAAAACCCCCTACATAATCCAGTGCCTGGGGGTGGGGGCGTGGCCAGGGGGGGGAATGACAGGGAGAAAGAAAAGGTTTCTGACACTGTAATATTTTAAGGCCACAAATAGTCAATAGTCCCTGTCCACCCACACAGATGTTCTCAGGACCGTGTTATAGCATGAACACACCAACCTTGATTATGGACTACTGAAGATTTGACGCATCTGAAAACTAACGTCTCTTTCTGATTGGTTCTTTTGAGTACATTACTGTAGATTAAGTTACGTTAAGCAAACTAGACCAGAGGTGTGTTCCAATCAGCAAACAATAGCAAACATCCATTTGCTTGAGTTTGCAGTAAACATGTGCAAACACACGCAAGTGGTCAAAGGAGGTGGTTCTCTGTGAACACACTGAAGATAAGGGTTACAGCTTGAATCTAACCATTTGAAATGTTTACACAAAATGTTAAGATTTTTTTAAATTTGAAGCAAGTGCGTTTTTCATGAACACTCTCTAATTATGCCGAATTTGAGCGCACCTCAGGTCAAGCGAAAGTGGTTCATGAGAAACAGACAGTTGCTGACCTGTTTGAAGTCGTCTTCAGCTGACGGGAGGTCAAGGGCCAATGAGGGGTCACCCAAGTGTTTCACTGTTCTTTCCCCCTCCACCACCAGTGTCCCCTCCACATGGCTGACTGTCTTGTCCCAAACAGACTCTTTCCCTGATGTTGGGACGTCTTTGCAAAACGACACCTATATGACAAAGAAAGAACTGTGTGTTTGAAGAAGTGTTTGCAATATTAATATGGTGACTCGTGACCTCTCATTTGGTCTCAATAGTAGGGGGGTCAGGTGCACTCTCACAATGCTTTAGTAGGCAAGATTATTTCAACATCTTGAAATAGTCAATTTTTATGCTTATATTTACTTTAAAAATAAATGTTTCTGTTATTTATTGCTAAAAACAGATCCTAGCTTAAAAGAGAAATAAGCACTATACTTTATTATTAGTTCTAATAACAGAGACAGACTGCGAGACAGAGGTGGGCCTAGAGACTCTGACTGGGACTTTGTGACTCCAAATTAAAAATAGATCGCATGAAAGGTCACGTGATCTATTTGCTTTTTTTTTGCTTACTTTAGCGTGGGTTATCCAATGCCTAGAATCATGAATACATGATTTAGCTGAATAATATACATTTTCCCCAGGAAGCGAGCAGTGCTGTTTAGCAATAAAAGCAGCTAGCTTGCATGCAGACAGAGTGCAGATTACCACAGATCTATCTTACATTTCCAGTGCACAGCAACCTCATACCGTACCTCTGTGTGGTCTCCCTCACTCTTCAGCACAGTCCGCTTCACTACCTTAGAGTAGCTGTCTCCCTCCGCCATGCTGAAGGAGCTCTGAGATGCTCCCTCTATTGAGATCTCCTCCTGCTCAACGCCATCTGCAGATGTACACTTCCGGATGATCTTGCGTGTCACCTTAAAGTAGCAGGGTCACATGCATTCCAAAAAAAGAAGAAAAACAAAAAATTTGAAATGCTAATACACATATGGTGGTACCTTATTGTGTGTACATTGTTTATTACGCCAAGTTATTTTATTATTATTCATTACCGTTTTGATCACCATGTGTCCATTTTCATCTGTGTACTTCTCCTCTGTTACGGATTGAGGTGGTAGATCTGGCGTTTCATCAGCCTACAGAAAACACATTAAGCATCTTATCAGCTCTCCTGTGGGTGCTTGTGAAGAAGACACAACTCACGTTAGCTAGAAATCCACTACAGAAACACGTCTGCACACAATAAATAGTGATGCATCCTGGGAAAAAAAAAACATTGGTTGTTTGTTGCACAATCTCCTAAATGATGTTGATGTATCTCTAAGGGCAACACAGGACTGGACAAGAGATATGAAGAAAACTGTTATGTGACGCTTACTGCCTTAAATATTTGGAGACACACTGAAGTCCACACCCTACATACTCATTAAAACACTGCGGTTCATGCCCAAATGGATACCTGAATCACAACTCTCCTTCGTACCACTCTGGTGGTCAGAAAATCCTCATCGGAACTTTCTGACATTGCTCCAAGTTCTGCAGCAATCTCCTGACCAAGCAATAAATACAATGCATTGCAGTTTATATAATTACAGTATTTCAAATCAGTGGTGTTTGCCACAGAGCAAGCAATAAGCAGAGGAATATGAGTGTTTTGATGCACCTTTAACTTTAGGTCTTGCCATTAAGTATTTTAGTGATATTGGAAGGTGCAACATAACAGTCAGAGAGTGGAAGAACATAAAACAAGACATGATTTATTTCATAAAGCACACCATGCATGTAAGTAGAAATTGGTGATAAAACAATATTATAATGCAACTAATGTCAATATGAATAAAAAGCACAATCCATAAGGTTCAAACTAATAATTTGAGCAGTACTTGTAGTAATGTCCAAAAGCATGTCAATTCTAAGTAGGATCATATTAGTGAAAATATGCATATGTCTATCAACAAACAGCATGCTAGGAATTTGGATTGGTTAGGTCTAACAACAAACAAAAGAGATGGTTAAAAATGGGGATCAGATCCGTCCAGACAGCTACATATTAAAGCAGACATTCCTCTGGGTTAGCAAAGCTCTGGGAGAATTTGCAGCTTGGGAGGATTTGCCAAATCTCGTCTTACCCTTGCCAGGGATTCATCATTATAAACATCACCACAAGGAAGTTTTTGAGGAGCTTCATAGAACAGGGAGTCTTCAATTTCTGCTTCTTCGATGTGAACATCTTCATGCTGTTCAATATTTTCTCCAGGAGGCTTGTGGACAAGTGGTGCATCTTCATAGTCCTCACTTCCCGAAGACAATAGGACTCCTCGCTTCCGTCTGCAAACTGGTAACTGTACTGGGTCTGGTAATTTGAATGTCACTCTTCTCTGTCCAACAATAAGAGCTGAATGATCACTTGATCTATTATTTATCTTAGGGTCATCAGACTCAGTCCCTGAGAGATTTGATGCAGCCTGCTCACAGTCAAAGTAAACCTCTGGGTCAGATTCTTCATAGTGTGTGGTTTGCACAACCCTATGGACAACATCTGCATATGCCGGAGGATTGGGGCTGTAGATGATTGATTTAGGTGAAGTCTCTCTGTATTCTGGTGGTATACTGTAGTCCTCATCATAGGTTGAGGATGTCTCTGCTCTGGGTTCAACTAGAGTAGTCTGACATAAAGGTGACTCAGACTCAGTCGATGCAGTAGATGCTCTTGCAGGTGTTAAGGATTCCCCTGATCCCTTTGCCATTAGCCATATCCTTTTATCATAGCAGGCAATGGCACTGTCTCCTAACGCCATGTAAGGTTCCAGTTCCTCAAAGTTGAAGTGCCTTGCTGATGTGAGTTCAGGGGTTTGGGGAGAGGAAATGTCATCACTTGGTACAGATTTAGGTGATGCTGCCTCCCACACTGTTGGGAGTTGTCCTTGCATACTTTTTACTACAAATTCTTCTTCCTCATACCTTGGGTTATGTGCTAACCATGCATGTTCAGCAAGCTCACTTCCTGATATGTCAGTTTCAGGTTTCCTATCAGATTTTTCAGGAGATGAGACTAATGACAGGATATCAACAGTATTTCCATCAACATGTTTGGACTGGATATCTTTGAACATCTCAGAAGAACAACAGGAACCTGGTGATAGTCCTGCAATCTCACTGAAATTTTGGGGGGATTGTGAGAGTGTAACAAATTCTGTGCTTGTTATGGTGCAATTGGTATCAAGCCCAAAGTCTGACGTTACAGCTCTATGGTTGTGAATGGAAACAAGATGATCCAGGTTATGACATGTAACTTGTTTATCTGTGGTTGGGCTTGTCTCTGAGGTTTCAATTAAATTATGAGTAACTCTGAAAACTGGACTGGAAGTAGATTGAGGTGCACTCATTGGTTCTGTTGCAGTTGTTCCAACTGTATCTTCTGCATTCTGGGAAACATATACCTCACTTTCCCCAAAAGTATCTAAATCTTCACCCGGGTGTTTGTTCTCAGGGGAAAGATCTTCAAATTCAATATAAGGTTGTTCTACCTCAAGACTTTCATCACTTGATTCTGAAAGGTGTGGGTCAATTTTTTCAGGGCTGAACTTCAGTCGCATCTCTTCCAGGTCAAAGAGCAGCTGGTCAAGCTGAGGAGATGCAGACCCTGGTGGTGTTGGCGTGAGTTCCGGAGGAATAACCACTTCCTCACTGATTCCACTATATTGGGACATATGGCTGTGGAGGACTGGGAAATGGGAAGTGGATTCCCTACTTGATTTAAGGATTGACTTTTCATCTTTGTCTTGCTTCTGCGGTGAGCTTGTATTTTCAGATGGCATTTCACTCAAGTCAAACACAGTTTTACTCTGTAATTCTGGAGTGGCAGATTGATTTTCAGTAGCAACTATTTTTATAGTACTACAAGACAAAGATGGAATCTCGTTTGGCAAGAGAGGACTCCTTTCTCCAACATTTCTGTTTTGTACAGATTCTGATATATTTGTTGTGGATGAATTTGTGGAAATCTGGAAAAAAGTTTAATATGGAGTAGGGGAAAAGGAAAAACAAATATGAGCAAATGAGTGAGATGAGATTGTATTTTTTTCTAGTTAACAATGGATCATCTAGAGCATGCACATTATCCTGAGGGAGTTGTGCTTTCTGAAAAGAATTGCAATCTGAATTACAGAATTAACAGGTTACTCTATCCTGAACATTCAAACTTTAGAACTCACATATTTGATAATGCATTGTCCACACCAACAGCCATGAGTATACAGTTATCAAGTCCAGAAGCTATTAAGCTTGCCACACAATGTAATATTAACAAAGCATATTATATGATTCACAATAAAAGCAGTGATTATACCAAGAGTGCAACCCTAGTGTAAGCAATTGGATAAAAACCGCACACCAATGCTAGGAATATCCATAAATATGACAGCTAACAGCTTTATACAATCCTTAACTCTAGGGGCGCAGTAGGGGGGGCGGGGGAAAACACCCCCCAGTTTTGAAAAAAAACTAAAAAAAATCACCCCTCCCCACACACACTTTTTTTTAAATACGTCCAATGTAGCATAACTCGAGTTACATTTGTTTATTTGTATACATTGATGACCATCATAAGGCTACCAGCGTTGGCAAGTCCACTATAGTCCACTGTTCAATGCCCCACCCTCCTTGGTTGTTGCTATAGGCAATATAGTAATATATTTGCACCTGGCATGTAGGCTAATGGTGTTTGATAACAGTTTGATGTATTCCAAAGGAAATAATAGCACATTTCTCAAATAATAGTTCTGAAATATCAGAGAGAAGCAGACAGAACTACAAAATGCTTTTGAGAGCTACAGTATCCTACAGCCTACATTGTTTTTTTATAAGATAATGTTTAGTTATGAAAAGTTTTCATTATCTTGGCTTGCTTTAGACATTTGTTTAGCGCACCAGGATTTGTCTCACATTGATCTGAATCTCATAATCGCACAAGACAAAACTTTACTGTAGACTACCATACAGTAAAGTTAGTTTTCGTATTGGATCATCATATTCCATCCCTTTGATATCATGTCTTTGTGTTTATGTTGGTATCTCCTCTTGCTTTTTTGGATTCAGAAAATACGACACCCGTCTCTTAGGCTTTTAGGATGTAAAACCATGTGTAGTCTAAAACGTGCACCATTTTGGCATTCCCATTAAAGCTTGACAATTCCCCTGCACATAACATAGGTTTGTTCTTTGACCGTTCTTGGAAGGGGAATATTTCAGAGCGGTTTGCTTATTTTTTTAATAGGGAGATATATAATGGCATGTATTATTGACCAGTGATCATGTTTGCATGTTGACGAGCGTAGAGCCTAGTCTACAGTATGTCATAACAATGTGTAACCATGTCAAGACAATTGCGCTGCAGCCATAAATTACGTAAATCCTACTCTCAAATACTTCAATGCATGCAATGGTGCTATTTAGAGTAATTTTCTGGTGGTGACCTTGTAATGTGTTTCTCCTTTGCGTGGGGGAACAGGGTTCAAGTCCTGGGTGGGACAAATTTCACTCTGGCATCATATTTGGTTCTAATAACTAAAAGCATAGTTGTACAGGCTTTTGAGTTGAGACATTTTTCTTCACACTTTCATCCCCCCAACCTAAAAATAATCTCCTGTGCCACTGCTTTACTATTACTGCACAAAATACTCCTAGTAGTGTTTTGCCAAATATACCTGTATGTTGTTTCACACCATGTACAGTACTGTATATAAAGATTAGGAAATATCATGTATCTACTTTATATTAGTTGTATTGCCCTGAGGATACATTCCTGCTGTTTTAATACAAACATGCCACAGCAGAAAAGAGAGGACTCTATGTCAGATGCATTAGTGAGCATTGATTCTAAAGTGAATTTCACACATTATGTGTTATCTTCACAAATCTACAGAGCAAAAAAGCATTCTTTATCGAGCAGGGGCTGTATTCTGTCTTACCAACAACAAAGGTGCTTTAATCTCTTCAATTCTTGTGGTCTTTATCACATGTTCAAGTCTTCCAAAAATGTAATCTGTGATTTAGAATTCTCATTTTGTACTCAGCTTCTCTTCTTTTACATTGTTATATAGAACATTCTTTTCCTTGGTTATGTTTATTCGAGGCCTCCTCCAGCCAGACAGCGTATGAAAATGCCAGTTGGAGATCAGATGGTGCATGACTCAACTGACCTATGATGTGTGAATCCATCTGGTCTAATCTACAATCCTGGCTGACTGGGGAGGAGGCCTTACAAATGGCGAACTATCATCTTAATCTGCAGAAGGAGCCCTGCCTATTGTTGTATAGTAACATCGCTGTGAAAGATCACATACTTCGCTTGCATGTTCAAAGACATTTGACATATACAGTAACTGGATGGGTTTCCCTTATATACTGGCTCATTAACATGAGCTTGCAGCTAAAAGGCATGTTTGACGGTCTACAACTTGTGGTCATGGTCTCTGTTCAGATAATGATTCTGTCTGCCACAGACTGCCACAGGCTGTACAAAGGATTCTCTTGATTAATATTAATATTGTGAAGACAATGGTTTTAACTCAGACAGCCAATAAGTAAAGAAGGACTGTATGTCCTCTGATGACACATTTTCACTCACATCATATGGTGTTTTCTCCAGAAAATAAAACTTTAAATCAGGGGTCCTAATCCTGGTCCTGGAGAGCCACAGCCCTGCATTTTTTAGATGTCTCCCTGCTCCAACACACCTGCTTCTAATAAATAAATTATATAATATATGTCATAAGTCTTTGCAGAAGCCTGATAACGAACCATGCATTTGAGTCTGGTGTGTAGTTAGGTCTGTTTTGTAGGCTATATGGCAAAGATAACCAACTTCCTTGTTTGATCTTCGCATGAACTAAAGGATCACCGGCGTGAGTGGAGTGCATGATCTTGTAATTTAAATTCTTTACTCAAAACGGCAGTCCGTTGATTTAGATTTACGATCGCTGTGTGAAATGAAGACACAGGCCACTGCAAAAGCTCTCAGCCTGCTAGCAAAAATAATAGGTAATATTTCAATTATTTTCAACAAACAGCAGCTGAATCTGCTTAATTGTAGAGTTATAGCAAACTGTTTGTAGCCATTCATTCGCAGAGATTATCATCTCATCTCAGGAATAACTCTTGTCTTTGTGGTTGCAGAATTTACAATACTTTATCACATTCTGTACTGGCATCCATTCATTGGAAGGGACTATGGATATTACATGTGTCTTAGTATCAGACAATGAAAATGCAATATAACATTTTAATATTGCTTAATAACTGACCAAGACAATGGCTATCAGCAGGGTAGGGAATGAGTTCTTACCCCAAGTGAAGGAGTTTAAGTACCTCGGGGTCTTGTTCGCGAGTGAGGGGACATTGGTCGGAGAATCGGAGCAGCAGGAGCGGTATTGCAATCAATTACCGCACCGCTGTGACGAAAAGAGAGCTGAGCCGGAAGGCAATGCTCTCGATCTACCGCGCAATTTTTGTTCCTACCCTCACCTATGGTCATGAAGGGTGGGTCATGACCGAAAGAACAAGATCACGGGTACAAGC
>JAODUH010000908.1:0-13255 GCA_027564835.1 Typhlichthys subterraneus
TTGAATCAGCTGTGTTGGAGCAAGGCAACATCTAAAACATGCAGGGCAGTGTTCCCCGAGGACCAGGGTTGGGAAACTGCATTAGAGGACTGACTGGGATTGGGATCCCGCGGAACACAAATTATGTGCTTGCGCGGTTTAAACTTTGCAGATTTTATCCAGCACAAAGAACAGGCAACCAGCCTATTGTGAATTTGTCAGTTCGATCTCTTACTACAACTTTAAGTCAACTAGATATATTCACATTGCATTGTAGCCTACAATTTCTTGTTTTAGTTTTTCTTGTTTTAGTTGTCACCTCACTAGTGCCATACCATTAGCTCACCCCTAGATGGCAACATATAGGCAAGGCTAAACAAGCAGAGATGTCTGCTTTCCAATGTAATTCATCAAATTAGTGTCCTAAATAATGAGGGCTACAAAACACACCTTAGCTTGATAATGAAAATACTATACTATATATAATGTACAAAATACATTCGTTTGGCATCTGGCCTAAGGAGCAAATCATCCCTGCCACCGATCCTTTTAAAAATCCTACAATGTCTTAACATGTCAAAATGCATTTTTACTGGATGTGGTATTACATTTCGAACTGTCAACAAATCTTGCAGTTAATTTGTTTGTAATACATGATAACCTAAATGTAACATTTGTTTATCATTGCCATGGCAACCACATGAACTCTGAACTTAGCTTCACAGGCTTTACTTTTGCTACCATTTCTTTGCCAAATCGTTGTACGTTGTACATACTGGATGTGCAGTACTACAGTTCTGCTCGTAAGGCTACAGCAGTGTGCAAAAACCAGCAAAACATTTCAGTTGTAGTGTTGCGGGTGAAGGGCGGGAGTGGATACAAACGTTATGGGTGCGGTACACTCATGATGCGGGGTGGTAATGGTCAGAAATTCAGCACATGCAGGATTAACATAACCATCTCGTGCAGGGCTCTAGCGTGCATCCTTGTTTTATGTATTATTTCACATTTTGTAGGAGAAAATAAAAGTAAAAAAAAAAAAGAATTACTATGCCTTTTAAAATATATATTTTTATTACTCTATGAAAATGGTCTAGATACAGTCAGATCCACAAATAAACACAAAGATATAATGGCCTCCAAAGGAAATGAAATGATTTGTTATGAACAATCATTATTTCCAATTCGCTTAGAACATAAATGTGCTGCTGCTTTTTAACATCAAAGTCAGCAGTGTTGAATGACGTCTACATAATTTGTCCTGTACTGACACTCGATTATAACATGACCTTCCATGTACGCATAAATAAATAAATTTAAAAGGACACCTTGAGAGCGTTCCAGCTAGCCCTTGAAGGAAAGAAAGCCATTGGCTGAAATAAAGCCATCGCTGCTTTGCCATTTTCACTGAGGCAAGGTGATGGCGGCCCTAATTCCCACTGTGGTCTCTGCAGGCCTGTTAGGAGAAATTGAGAGGAGAGTGCTTCTCTGGGGAGATGGGGAGCATAGCAGAGTGTTGGCTGAGGGCACATAGGATCAAAGCACTAATAGTGGACTGGACTCCCAAGGCCCCACCGACACAGTGTGGTTAGTGGGTGAATAATGACTGTTGTGATCAGACGGGGCTGCGCTCAGACCTCTAGCTATGAACCTGCTGCTGAATCTCATCTTTTACTCTCTCTGGTCATCTGCTATCTACGTCACATTAAATAGGACAAGAGGAAACATGCAAAATCAATAGAATTAGTTCATTATCATGTTTACTTACAATTTGCTTGTGCTATAGATTTTACTTTAGCCAACTGTGACACAGAACATTATTTTTAAGTGCAAGACTCCATGTTGACAGCAATACACGTCGTTTTATGGATTAGATGACATTTGCATCAAGCATTGCCTAGGGTCTTCTCTTGGAACTACATATATTTGATTAAATCAAAGGTCACACAAGATAGAAAATATTAGCTCTAGCTGTTTGAGCAAGGGCGGTAAGAGCATCTCTTCAAACATTAATCTTTCTGTTGCTCTTTGCTTCAATGGCCACTGACACAAGCACAGTGGCTTAATAGGATAATTTAAACTACATTGTGTGAAAATTTGTATTTCTACAGTTAGTCCCCCCCCCCTCTTGCTTTCTTATAATGACTAACATTTAAATATATTTTCTCAAATGTATTTTCAGTTATTTCAGCAGCAACGTGTGTGTGTGTTTGTGTGTGTGGGTGTGTGGGTGGTATGTACCTGCAAGGCCTTAGGCCAAAGTGCTGGCGTTGACATCTAACGCAAACAGTTTTCATTTCCCCAGGAACAGTGCGACCTCTCCTGAGAACATACTCCTCCAAAAAGCAATAAATCAATTTCCCACACAGCTTGACATTTCTCCACAATATTTACTGTTCAAATTGAACACAGTCCTTAACATTTAAAACTAATTTCACATCAGTAATTAATTTATTGTGGTGTGCCAGTCACTTGGACAGGGCGAACAGAGAGTTGACTCACATTTTATTCCACACGATGCAAGGCCTACACGTTCATTTTTGCAGCATCAAAGGGCAATGAATAATTTCTTTCATGTTCTGATATCGGCCTATAAATATAACTGTAAATGTACTGACGTGAACTGAATAATATATTGTGTAAACAAATCTAAGAATGTAGGTAGATGTTAATGGGTGAGTGTAATCGACCTTTTTAATTTATTTACCTTCAATTTATCGATGGGCTGTTTCTCAATTCCAAGAATGCTAGGTACGCACTTGTGTTCTTGAGAGGTACGTTCATGCCAAGTGTCCTTCTGAGAATGGTCTTGCAAGAACGCGAGGACAGATTTAGATTGAGATGCATATTCTTGGCTGTGGTTCTAGGCTATTGCGCAATACCTAGGGATGACAACACTGGTCCCGGTATTATCTTTAACGCTTTTTAGCTGGCGGGGCATCATGGCTGTCCTGGTCTGTTAGCGGAACCTCACATCTACAAAATCGTTGTAGCAAATTTTAAACTAGACTCCATCTTGATAAATCGACCACAGATTTAAAGTTAAAACATACAAACAAAAACTCTTAAAACAGCATTTTGTGACACAATAACAGTATTATTTCGAAAAGTATAGCTAGTATTGTTGTTTTCTCGACTTCCATTGCCGCTTTTTGATTAGAAATGCATTCTGGGATATTCCGCAGACAATTCACACACAAGTCACCACTTGATGCGTCCTAAAAACCGTTAACCGTTATTTTATCTGTTCTTGGCTAGTTTTGAACTTGTGAATTGGAAGAGTAATTGGCTGTGAATGATGACGTTTCACAAGTCCGCAAGAACAGAAAGGAACGCATATTGAGAAACAGCCATAGGCTACATTTTGATTATTTAGCAGACACTTTCATTGTAAGCGACCTAAATATAATTATAAGTGTATGAGGATCAGCTAGGTACAGTATCTTGAGCGTTTATGCTCACAGGTAGGCCAGGCATGTTTGGTGTTGAAGGCAGGACTTTTTGGTCTGGGGCTCCATCACCCTAATCGCTTTGTGATTGTAATTGCTTGCTTGGGGGAAGAGAAACATGATTTGAAATTGCAAATAATATAATGTACTGCATTATTTAGTATAGTAATACTTCAAAAACACAAAGGGATGGGGTGAAAAATGTCTTTAATGAAAGGTACCTATTTTGTTCTTTACACTACTGTATGATTTGAGGAGAGTTGTTTGGCCAGCCTTGGTGTGTTAAATACATAGAACTATATTGAGTTCCTCCTTTATTTTAAAGCGGTTTTAGTTTCTCACTGACTCTCCACCGGACACTTGCCATGGACCGCTATTGGTCCGCGGTGGCCTTCCTGAAACAAAAACATTACACAGCACATTACCTCCCAATGTTTTTTGTTCCCACACGCCACTTCAAGCCTAGCTCATCCCTTCTGGTTGGATGTGTTTTCATCTCCCAGGTTGGTTTAACTGCCATGGATGGGAGAGTAACAAATTGAATTGGAATTCATCTCATTCTTTTTATTTATTTTGTTGCCCTTTTCCTCCTATGTTTTGTTGTGCCTTTATGTGTTATTTTAAGACAATCTGTGTATGTTTACATTATTGACTGGTTCCATTGTTTTAAAAGAATGCATTTGCACTTACAATTAAGATTTAGTGTAATTTGTTTTTTCCTGACAGAGTCCCCAGATGCTGAAGCTGCGATGGATCTAGGGGCGTCTGAGCTGATGGAATCAGAAGTTCTTTACGACTGTGTAATCTGTGGGCAGAGTGGCCCCTCCACTGAGGACAGACCCATAGGCCTGGTAGTTCTGCTTCAGGCATCCTCAGGTAAAACACCGCTAATACCCTGCCCCCGAACTAAACGTGCACTGTATATGCGTGCACGCTCACACACACACACACACACAGCAGACACTCCTAAATCAATCACCTGGCTATATTATGTTTTGTTTCACTACTGTCTTGATTTGTTGTTCAATTTGAAGCAACCAGTAAATGAAATCCGTGTGTTTTATTTATTTTTATTTACAGGACACGTAGTTCCTGTCGTATCTTCACCCTGGCCTATTATACCAAAACAGTTATTCATGGCAGCGTGGATCCACCATATTGGAAATCTCATTTTAATAGACGTGTTTTCTGCTGTTGTAATTGGGTCATTTATCATCTCACGTTGATCCCTGCTTATAACATGTACATGCTGCTCGCCAGTGTTAAAGGGTCATTTCCGTGCCGTCTTTGTGGACAGACGGGGATCATTCACTGTCCCGAAAATAAACGGCATGTTTGATTAGCAATTAGTCAAGTCGTAATATGGTTTCGGAACATGCCACCCTCAAGGTCAAAGTGGCATTTGCGCTGTATATGATTTGCTTTATGATTTAATTCTTCATACAACAGCCTCTCTGCAGTCATGTAAACATAGAGCATGATTTAACTGGAATCTATGGCCGTGTACAATTACATTGTCCTCGCTGGTGACCAGAATGTCATGGAGACAGTTGGCTGTCAGCAGTTCTTTTCAGCGGCGATCGATAATTCCGTGGCTATTGGCAGCTATTTTGCGTTGCACGTGTGTTCTCTACTAGCCACTGCACTGTGATGCATGAAGGCCTACTGAAGGAATTCTAGGGGAGACTTGTGATTTCCAAGTCCCTTTTTCAGTGCTGGGGCACCGCTGCAAAAGCCAAGGAGCCAAGAAGCTGCCCATCAGCGACGAGGAGCACATCTACCCCGGAGACACATGCGGGGCTGCTCATGACGTCAGGCTCGCCCTCATGCAGCGATTCTTTAAAGATGTAAGTGTCTGAATTATTTACAGCCCGGCCAGCTTTACTTTCAGAATTTCAAATGGTTTTACTTATTGTTTCATTGAGTGTTCTGATCAATGTGATTATATAAAACTGTTGTTTCCAAATGTCGTTAACTCTTTAAAAAAAAAAAAAAGAAGCTAAACTTTACTTGAAATTGTGCATAAATAAGTGTTCTCCTGGCAGCTTTCAGTATACCTCTGGTAGGTATGAATTATTATAATGACAGCAACAACCTGTTTTTCTCACTGTGTTTCTGACCTGTCAATATCAGCAAATGTCAACTTAAGCCAACATTCGCCTGTGCGGGAGCAAATCTCAGTTTCTTCTGATAGGAAAACGAATTCCTTTTTGCCATGTTCCATTTCCTCCTGATCAGGGTTCAGTTGATTGAGCAACTTGTCTTAAGACCTCCAACCCTCTGTGCCTGTCAGCCTCAACTGCAGTTGTAGAAAGGAGCAGTGAGGAATTGGACCACATGACAGGAGCCCAGATTGGCTGGCGGCAAGCGCAGCCTTATTCTCCCGATAATGACAGTTAACCCCCGCACTGCCAGTACAATGGCTTCAGTTGGCTGTTGCCCTGCACATGTCACGTGTCACGCGGTGAATGTGAATTAACGTACTGTGTGTGTGTGTGTGTGTGTGTGTGTGTGTGTGTGTGTATATACTGACCTAGCTTTCTGGCCTTATTTTCAGAGCTCTTGCCTGCAGTCTGTGTCTATAGGTTGGGATGGGGGTGTCTATGTCCAGACCTGTGGACACACCCTGCATATAGATTGCCACAAGTCTTACATGGAATCTCTGAGGGTAAGTAATGCACTGCTGTGGAAATTAATTGTTAAAATGTGAGAAGAATATAATGTTCCATAACAAGCGAACGAGTATCAAGTAATGAGTATCAAGTAACTGTCGAAACAGTGTATGACCTCCAAAATGAATTTAGCGTTCATGTGTAAAACAGCCTGTTCAAATTCATAGGTAAAGCACTGTCGTCTTTGATTCTTGAGTATCTTCTCATTGTTGTGCGGTTTTACTCAGAATGACCAAGTCCTGCAGGGCTTCTCTGTGGACAAGGGCGAGTTCACCTGCCCGCTGTGTCGACAGTTTGCCAACAGCGTGATACCCTGTCGCCCCGGGAGGGCCCTGGAGCCTAACTCCTGGCACATGCCCACCAACAAGAAGACTAGCGTGTTGGTCAAAGAGGTGCAAGATCTGCAGGAGCAGCTGGGTCTCTTCCCAGTAAGTATAGACCTGAAGCATGGACGGTGTCCAACTGTGGGCCTCTGTCTGGCTACAGGGGCCAATACCGTTTGAGATGCCGTACATTGGAATAGATGATCTGACTTGTCCACGTTTTTTTGAAAACGAATATTTTTATTGAACTCTTCAGTAAACCCTGCAAGGGTATATTTGGAGCATATTATATGTTTACCCTGTACTATAATAATCAGTTGAAATGTAAAGTTATCTCCGCCTTCCTCAGACGGAGTCCAACTTGAGCAAAGAAATGGAGTCGGTCATCAAGGACATCAAGAACACCACCCAGAAGAAGTACATGGACTATGGCAAGAATCCGGGCTCCCCGGATAACGATTTCCTCTTCATGTACTCTGTGGCCAGGTGAGAACGATACTGCACGCTAATGTGTCAACGTCAAATATGTATAAAGAAACGATTTCTCGGGGGTTCCTTTTAGTTAGTAGACACAAGGCAAATGCCCACACAGCTGTTGGAATCTCTATACGTCAGTTTGGATTATACCAGAGATGTATTTATCCTCAAAACCTCCACCCCCGATTTGCTTCACGGGAACTATCTGGCTGGATGGTTACAGAGTCACCACCCAATCAGCATCAAGGTTGTTAGTTCAGTTAGGGCCTACAGCAGCGACGCACCTGACCTGTGCTCTTAGAATCGTCACCGCGTGGGTCCAATTTGGTTGAAGGTGGTCCAATCATCTGTAAATGGTTTGATTGATGACTGACAATGAATGGAGAATTTCCAGGCTGACGTGCAGAGCAGAAAGTCATTCTGGACCTAGCATGATGTGGGCATACAGAGGTGAATACTGTGCAGAGCCAGGCGTTGGCTCTGATTCTGTAATGGAATGTCATTTAAGATCATTCTTGTCAAATACGCTACACTCTTAAACGTCATGTGTTTGTGTGCGCTGGAAATGAGAGCGTGAGCTATTGAGCGATCTGAGGAACGCTCCTCTGCACCTGCACTCCTCTGAGAGGGAGGTCACCCAGATGCCAATGCATGCGACTCACCACACATAGACACGTTTGTGGCCAGTGGCCTCTGTTTTGTTCTCACTTTTCTTAAAGGTATATGGTCAATCGTTCTTGCTAACTTCGAGCTCAAATCAAAACGATATCGCTCCGCAGTCCCCCGCGGATGGCGCATCACACGTCGAAATGCACTGTGAAGCAAAGTGTAGCGTTACGGCTTTGTTGATACGAACGTTGTTCGACACTTTGCTTATGTTCCAATTTACGGAGCCAGGGCTGTGCAGAAGTATCAAAGTACTTTTTCAACATGCACAGAGAACGGTAAGATGGAGAAATCTAAGGAGATATTTGTATTAAAAAAGTTAAAGTGTATTAGCTTACATTTAGCTTGCAATAGCAATACCTTTTAATGTCGGCTCCGCACTGTGAATCGAATTGACTGTATGGAGTTGAAGTTCGGTTGTGTTCTTATGTTGTTACTTTTTCTGGTTTATTTCCTTTTCTTGGCTTTCCCAGCGAAAAGGGTTGGAAATCAATACGGTAGATGTTGCACAGTCTTTGTACCTGCACTAAAATGTATAGATTACTTTGAATTTCCTTAAAGTTGCTCAGGGAGCTGTGAAGGTTTTATTAACACCCCTGTTATACTGCTGTGTTGGGCCCAGAGGTGTTGCTCGAAAAAATGCTCTTTCTAAGCGGCATTAGCAGCTTCGTCAATTGAGGCTGCAGTGAAATGCTATTGACTCTCGTTCCACCATCTTCACTGAGCCCTTTATTAGGTCTGACTGTGTATTGATTTATCGCAGCCTCTGACTGAATTGTAGGGCCAGTTTTCTTCAGAGTGCTTAATCACAGCCTTGCCTGCTTAGTCGCACTGGCAGGGCTGCAGGCAGGTTGCTTATTGGAGATCTGTCGTTCTTTTAAAAATCTTAAGACTTTTCTCCACTTTCAATTGTCATGATAAGATTGCCACAAGGTTGTGTCAACTAGTACAATATTTTAAGGTGTTTTTTGTCTGTTAAGCTGACATTTTAAACCTTGCATATAGGGTAATTTATGGTCAGGTCTAAAATAAATCTAGCTGTCCCACCATTTCTGAGAACTCTGGTACCTCTCAATTCTTTCGTCCTCCCATCTCAAAAAACCAAATGCCATGTCTACAGCTCACCTCCAAAGACCTTTTGCCCTGTCAGTGCTGTGATTCTCTCAACCAACACCCTATAGAGAACGATCCCCGGAGTATGTCTGGGTGCCTGTTGGCTCTGTGAAGTTCATTGAACAGCGCAAATTGCCTGAGGAGTGGAAAATTCCTCTGTCACAGGGGTGCGCTTATCAGCAGAAGCCAGATGGAGCTTCACCGTGGCGGCATTATCTATGTGAAATTGCTTTTTCTCCCAGGAAACCCAAAGATTTGCCCCCACCTTTCTGGCCCGTAGCAAGAAATGGCCAACGGCAGCTCAAAAACAGCTCAGTATAATTTTAGCAACACCTGTTTTTTATTTTTTTATTAAATCTGTACTTTGTAAAAGGTTTTTAGGTTATTGCGCCACTGTTTTCACAAGATGAATTGAAAATCTGTATAGAAATGTGTTTAGATATGCACGGTTGAAGCACTGTGCATTATGCATGGATGCCGTGAATGGAACCGCTTTTATGCTAATGAGCTAGCTTGTGCAAAATTCACTGTCAATTTATTAGATGCGGAACTTTCGCGGCAAAACAGGCGCTTTCAACAGCAAACAGCTTGACTTTGCTACATCTTTCATCTTCCTAATACTACGGGCACAAGAGGAAGTCAGCATGCGTACCCAGAAAGCCACATTTGTGATGCATGTCTTCAGGGTGACACTAGAAGGATTATATCTGGGGGTTTGTATCAAACAGTCCCATGGGTGTATGATGCCATTCATTGGATGCAATTGCATGTGCATGTGTAGACCTGCTATTGCAGTGGGTTTAAAATGTTTTCACGCACGCCCACACTACAAATGCGCACACATTTGATAAAATCTGACTTGAAAACAATCTTAAGTAAACAGATCCCTTCCCCACCTGTCATTCAGTCATCCCATGACCCCATGGTGCTTTCAGAGCCACATTCTGAAATGCACCGCAGTGTAATGCTTAGTGTCAATATCATCTCCTCAGGACCAATTTGGAGTTGGAGCTGGTTCACCGGGGAGGGAATCTGTGTTCAGGGGGTGCAAGTGCAGCCGCCAAGCGCTCCTGTCTCAGTAAGTAGCCCCATTTCTCATGTTGTCTGCATATTCTGTCTCAGTAAGTAGTCAAATGTAAAAACTCAATTACAATGCACGGTGGAAGTTTGTGCACAGTGGAATGTGTGTGCCGCGCGTGCCTAGCACTTGGCAGATTTGTTGCAACGTAAACACAAATGAACACAACAAGGTAGACATTGAAATGTGTCCCCAGAATATATTACTTTGTTCGTAACCCCAGAATGAATGGCGGTGTTTGAAACGCATGTGATTTCTCATTTTAAAAACCTTCTTTTTTAAAATGTATTAAAAAAAAAACACATTCTGTAGTTATTTTGTTTTGCTTTAAATTAGTAAGACGTTCAACTGTGCCTTTCTTGTTTAGATACATTTGTGATATTATATGATCAGTGGAAATGAATGCTGAGTCTTAAAATATTTTTAAAATACAGGCACGGCTTATAAAACACTTCACTTGAAGATTGTGACATTTTTATAGACACATCTACAGTTTCTATGTTTTGTCCATCCTCAAGTCATTTCAAATGTTTTGTGGAAATCCTATTGATCAGATGATCTCAGTCTGCGCTTCATTCACTTACTGTCCACATTCAAGAAAATCTCAATCACACGTTGGTTAGGGATCCAAGTGATTCCTGAACCCAGTCAGTATGGGTCAGTGTTCTGGTGCATGGCTTGTTGTGTTAAAGGCTGCAGGACATGGTGTCCCACCAGCCTTTTTGTGATGAAGTGTCTTGAGTTGTGATCGGAGCGTCCACATAACCGTTGAGTCATTTATTGAAATAAAAACAAACATTATCTTAGTAATTGCAGTAATGTTCTTGTGTTCACTAGCTGTCAGGATAAATCAAGCAGACAAATAAGTCAAGTGCTGTTTTAGCTGATTGTCGCCAATAGCAAGGGGCCTGTCTCAGGGAGATGGTAATTATTGGATAGAAAAACTCACACTCTTGAGTATTGGCTAATTGGATGATTATTGCTCTAATTTCTTCTGGACTACTACAGGAAGTGTGTAATGTTGTGTCATTTTGAACATTGCATTAACTGGCGAGTAACCATTTCCCCGTTTATTATTAAAGCAATTTGTTCTTGTCTGCTGTCCTGGCTGAGAGATGCATTGGAACTACTCATACTAATTAAAACATGTAGCTATTATGAAAACGTAATATATATATTTTGTGTGTGTTGCCCAGTAATGACCAATCAATTAAAAATCCTTATACGAAGGTTTAAGATCTGGGGGAAGTTAACAGCGACGAGTAAAAGGAACACTACGCATATATTAATTAGTTCTGTTTAGTGGTGAGACATTTAAAGTGCTGGTTGTTGCAGTGGAATGACTTCATCCTTGAGTGGCTTAAAAGACATTTCACACCGAAGTGTGCCATTTTCGAGGCTGCATTAGCTGTGTATGTGTGCTGACGGCCAAATTTACCCAGATGCAGAACATTAGTGCTGCTCTTTAAAAGGAATGGCATGTGGAAGGAAACTGTGGTTGTGCGTCATTGTGGAGGATCCAGTCAGGCTAACAGAAGAGGGTCTCCTGGGCCACACGGAGGAGCTGACCGTCCCTAGGTCGTATGGAAAGAGAGTTTCTCCTGATATATGCATATCATGTTATCACCGTGACAACATTTGGTCTACGTTGCAGCGATGCAGACTGGGGTGGTTGATACTCATTGATGGAGAAGTTATACTGAATGTCATCCAAAGATGTTGCACGAGATTTGAGATGCTGGGGCTTTACAAGATTGTTGTTGTGTTTTTTTTTTTTCTTTAAATATATAATATTAAACAACATTGCATATTTAAGATGCTCTGTTTTTAGTTATTACATTTAGGCAGGTGAAGTGATGACCAGTCAACCAGTCATGATTTAAAAAATTGTAAAATCAGTAAATTCAAGATGTTTATTTACTCCTGTGAATTATTTATATAAACAATGTATTTATGTATGTATACAATTTTTTTAATTATTATTAGCAGTGTCCACTTCTTGTAGATTTGTGTAAATTAGCAAGCCCAAAGGGGTCACACGGATAAATCTGTGCTCAAAGCACTGATCAAGGCGTCATGGCGGACAGTGAAATGGATCAATACCGGAGGCAAACGTAGGGCCACTTCTCAACGGTGCGGTTGGGAGGGAGCGCACGGGGAGCAGTCGTTTATTTCTTTAACCTGTCAGATAAAAGAGATGTTGGCACTGTTTGCTGGAATCATGACTGCCTCGGTCCCCATCACACTGAAGGCCGCAGGCTGCCGCTGTTGTGCTACCAGGTGTCACTCTGTGGCTCCCTACTAGCCCTGGAGCCAGCATACTGTCACAGCCGTTTATTGGTTTCCCTCCACAGACGCTATGTCTGCCTTCACCACTGGAGGGCAGTGTTGGACCACGTGTTGACAGCTCATCCTGCATCAATATAGCAAAGCTGGTTAAATTGTATAATAAAAATCAAACATGAAAACACTGCATACAACGTCATAACCCCACTCCCTGGAAATCAAAATAAATGCGGTTAGTATTGTTCATCGGTAGTATTGCCACAAGCAGTCTTGAATTGTATGGTAGATTTGTATTTTTGCTGCTGATTTATATTCGGTGGGGAAAGATAAAGAGGGGGGATAAAGTGCATGTGGAATATATTTCTATTACTAGTTTTTAATCTGTGGCTGGACTGTAATGACTGGCATCTTGTATTTGGTTCATAATGAAGTAAAAGTAGGTTAGTTAGTTCTGGCTTAATGGAAAGGGGAAGGACACCTTTAATTGAGGGGACATTACTCATCTGTCTGTCACTTGCTGTGTTCTGTCTGTTTCTGGGCATCAGTCTGTGTGCTAGTTGCCTAGCAGCGCTGTACACACTTTCTCAGATGCGTAGGCTGTCAGTTGTCTAGCTGTGTGCACCAGAAAAGTGTGTGTGTATTTGTGTGTGCGTGTGTGTGTGCGTGTGTGCGTGTGTGTGTGTGTGTGTGTGTGTGTGTGTGTGTGTGTGTGTGTGTGTGTGTGCGCGCGTGTTTGTGTGTGCGCGCGTTTGTGTGTGTGCGCCTGTTTGTTTGTGCGCGTGTGTGTGCGTGCGTGCGTGCGTGCTCTTCATGCTCCATTAGTTTTACAGTGAACAGGTGTGACCTGACCAGAGTAGCCTGGGGCTGTCCATCACCACCATGCATCCATCTGGCCTGGCCTGGTTTAAACCCAGCCAAATGATTAGCCTGCTTGCAGTGCAGACATTTTACTTTCTCTCACACACACACACACACACACACACACGTGTTATAATGGTACTTGTGTTCAGCTTGTGTCCTCCTGTTCTGTGGTCTAGATCAGCTGTTCCACGTGCTGGCCATGCACATGCGTCTGTACAGCATCGACTCGGCCTACAACCCCTGGACTAGACTGACTCAGGATAAACAATGCAGAGAGGCAGAGTGAGTGACAGCTCTCCTTGTTGGAAACCCATTAATCCACCTCCCTCTAATCCACCCCCCCCCCCCCCC
>JAODUH010000911.1:0-13254 GCA_027564835.1 Typhlichthys subterraneus
GTTGTCACATTAAAAGATATGCTCACATATTTGCAAATATGTGAGGGGTGTACTCACTTTTGTGAGATACTGTATGTGGCACTCTGATATTCTGTAAGCACATCTCATGAACTGAGCTGAAGGAAAAAAGGCAAATCCACATAAAGCATGTGATGCATGCCCCCCCCCCCATTCCAACGCAACCTGAAATAAGAGCGAATGGGGCTTTTAAAGGTAAATTTAGAGGCACTGTTTCATGTGGATGTGAAGTGCCCACGGGCTGTTTGTGAAGATGCACTGCTGGAGAAAGATGGCAGCTCTCTGGCAAATCCACAGGGACAGTGCGGCTTTTAGCATCGGGCTCTGTGAAGACATCCAAGAAGTTAGTGTGATGAAATAACTTCACTGCAGCCACACATCCACCAGCAGATGGATTTTGGAGTGGTTATGGAGGAAATGTACAAAGAACACAAATGTATCTTTAATGATGTCTAATATGACTGTACACACCAACGGCGTACACGCAGGAGACACATCGGTATTGCAGGTCAAAATAGGTCCTTACAGAGGCGTCAGAGTGAAGAATTGAACAATCTATTTGCAGCCTTAGCGTGATACTGTGCTCATTTCCTAATGACTACACCAGTTTCAAAAATCAGTAGAACATTGTCTTTAACTTGATTGTTCAACAGCTCAGCCACTAAATCAATAGCTACTGATCATTGCCCTTGCTTGGGCTATTAAGTCCATTACAACTGCAGACTTTATCGACTGCTGGCATGTGTCCGCTGATAGATGCCCTATAGCCAAGACTGGTCCTGCCGCACCGTCTCTTCCAAGCCACCACCTCCACTCACACCTGCCAACGACAATCTAGGACACACATCTGATAGGCTTAATTGTGAGGGGTGAACACAGATCCATTATAATGCTGGCAAGCTCATGGATAGCACGATTGTACCCTATATGCTGAAACTGAAAGATGTAGCGCAATGCTGGACTTCAGTTTGTATAACTTTATATATCCCTGCTGTGTATTTCTGTATTGTTAAAGGGACTATTGTGGTTCAAAGCCACATTACATAAAAGTTGCTGTTTTGGTTTGAAACTTTGAGCATGCACATGAAATATAGAAGCTATATTAATAAGAGGAAGAATGTTTCATGATGACAGTGTTATGGAAGATGAAGGCCTTATCAGCACTTACAGTATGCTGTAAATGTTTTATGGAGTCATTCTTGAGAAAGTTTTCTACATTTGATTTCAAATCAAAACAAAAACACCTCACCCTTCAATGTCATAGAGTGCTCCCTCAGAAGATGCCCCACACATTGGAAATGCATTGCGAAGGCTAGGATATTGTTGTTGGGTGCTGTCTACACAACTTGGTTTGTTTTTCTATTTATTGCTGTACAGAGAAACATACTGTCTTTTTTTCAGCACACAGACTAGTGGACCCCAAAGAGATATTTGTTGAATTTGACCAAAACTGTATTAGCGTACAATCTCTTACTATACTTTTAAATACAGTATGCTGTATATACAGAAAAAAAGGCCATGCCATGTGAGACCATTGAATGTGCTTATGCAACCTGTAACCCATCACCCACACTAAAATCAATCATGCCATATAGCAGAGCAGCCTGTATACTCATTGAGTTCTTACTATTGCCCATTAGGATTTGAGAGCACTCCTGTACACATATATATAACAGCAAAGCTTTAATTATGTTGAATGACCTATTGCTGAATGTCAAAAACCTTTTTTATTTTTAATTTAGAAACCAATATATGGATATATTTTTCAGCCATGTTTTGTTATTATAATGATTTCAGACAAAGCAGTTATTTAATGTAGTCAGTGGCCCACATGTAGCTATGTCAGGCTTTTATCAAAACAATGCCTTGGCATTATTTATGCAACGCATGCACAGCAACACACAACATTATGTTGGTTCTTTCTTCTGTAAACCCAATACTAACAGAGTAAGTCCTTTTACAAATAGTATAGATTCATCCTCTGTGTGCTTTTGCACACCTCATTACACTTTGTTTCTGGGAATATGTTAACAAATATAGATAACAGAATGAAACCATGAAAAATGAAAAAAACTACTGTATTGTTTAGTCTGAGGTTATATTGGTCTAGCAAACTAAGAAACCGTCAGGTTGTTAAAACTAAAAACAGAATAGTGTGGAAAACAATAGAACTGGTTGAATGTAATTTAGTTTCAATTTGAAACATTGCCTGTTCATAGAAACGAAAATTGTGGCGAAAATCAAACTTCAAAGACAATAAGTGACTAAAGTGGGCACACAAGCCAACTACTGGTAGAAGATGGGTAATACACAGGACAAGACAACCAAGCACACAACAGGAGGGACACAGAATGATAATACAGTAGCTCTCTCTCCACATAATATACTCTTTTTCCTGTAAGGGAAGATGAGATATCCTCTTCCTGAAGGGAAGAAGAGGATATAATATGACAGAATTAGATTTAATCCCCGCATGACAGTAATCAGATTTCTCATAAAGGAATAGCATTGCTTTTAAAAAGCCAGCATGCAGTGAATCTATGTGACGCACAAATACAAAGTGTTTCAGACAAACTTCCACTCTTTGCCTGACTCAAACTTTGCGTGAAAGTTTGTTTGACTGATGGTGTATTAAGGCAAACTCATTGATTATGGGGAATATACACGTTTATTGTAAAATAGTTGATATAATATGGTATTACAAATATGTACAAATGCATAGCCACTCTGTCGCTGTCGAGGCAAAGCCGATAGTTGTTTTGAAAATTCCTTTTATGCCCTAGACACACATTTTTAAAATCAGATTCAGAAATGAAGGACTGGTTCATCCACAGATGCCAAGCATACATGTTGTTATATGCATATAATACAGTCTGTTTAATAGGTGCCTAAAGTTCTCTACTTCCAATTACATACAGGTTTAACCCGTGACTCTCTTAAGACCAACAACACTACACGAGGTGCTATAGCTGGACAATAAATGGACTATGGGGGAAAAGGAGAGAGATGGACAAATTAAATATTGAACTCAAATGGAGGTCTATTTTTAGCAGGAGGAGGGGGGGGGAATTGAAATTATATTTTGATAGTATATGAGGCTCTATATGAGCAAACCCCATCACACTGAGGTATGCATGTGTGCGCGCATACGTATGTGTCCGCCAGCAATTACATTGCTGTGCTAAATCTAATAAACAAGGTAATATTACTTTTCTTTGTTTGATGGTGTGCATGCTTGAAACCATGCTGAATTTGTAGTCATGAGGAATTAGTATTTTTGTACAGAATCTTTTATTATAATTAGATATTGGGCAGAATGACAGAAAAGGCGTTGATATGTGTGTTCCATGCTACAGTGCCAGCCTTAAAAACCACCATCTGCCTGCACTCTTTACCACTGTTGTCATTCCACACAGACACTGGGCGGGTATAGAGGTCTGAGGAGGAGGCCTTCATGTGGAGGGCTTGATCCTGAGCTGTGAGAAGACACACACACACACACACGCACTCACACACAATATATTTACACACACACACACACATACACACACGCACACGGATGCATGTGCACACATACACTGCATATTTACACACACAGGCGCACATTGCATATTTACACACACACAGAACTAACACACACACGCACATACTGACACGCACATGCACGTGAACATGCACACGCACGCCCACACACACACACACACACACACACACAGTAGTTTTACAGTGTGTGCTGAGAAGAATGGTTGGGAAGTTTGCCTGGCAGCATCTAGAGACTTCATGTATTCATTATCAGCTTTTTGATTGACATATCTCATCATAGGACATGATTTCTCCGTCCCCTGATAGTCTAATGGCCTGCAAAGACTCACACTGTATGCGGCAGACACAATTTGGCTTGCCAGCCTCTCTGTATTCTGCCCAGTGATTCTTCATCCTCACATACATTGTCATGCAGAAGCATGGGTCTCCCTGTAATGGCATGGAAAGTACAGTACAGTGTACAGTGCTGGTATTCACTTACTGTAATTTTCAAATGTGGCATATAATGACTGTATTTTGTCGCAGCCTTTGTTGTTGTTTTACATTATGATATATAATGTATATATATACAAACACTCATATACACCATAACCATAACATTCACAAACATCTGCCTTGGGAAGAATCACTTGGGGATCAATAATGTCAGGACTATAGACCTTTGACGAAGGGACCTGAGGCTTGACAACAACCATATGACGGTTGTCATAGTTTCTGGTGTGTGTGTCTGCCTCACACCAACACTCACACGCATTTCAACCATTTACAGTATTCTAGCAAACGTAACATCTTTACTTTACTCCCAGATCATTGCACCACAGATGATGTCACATCTATCTGGAACTTGTAACCATTTTTGCAATGTCGCTCCCTAAGTGAGAAAGGATAGGAGATATGGTGACTTCATGAAAGCCTGTGAGCCAGTGAGGGGCCTCTCCGAGGCCTCTCTGGGGGGGGGGGGGGGCAACCATGTTGTTTGATCACACCATGACTCACATGAACATACACGCCTGATTTTAATTTAAAAAAAAAAGTATCTGCAAATACGAATGCTTTCACGACTAGCCAGACTGAATCATACTTCATTGCCCCAATCAGACCAGAACCAGCAATAAACACCTGTATTTATATGGAAATGTTCCATTAACCTATTTGAAGCCCAGGGCCAGTGTGATCCATTGTGTGGCTGCCCAACAACACACTCAACTGGATGACTAAGTCGTTCAATATTTAGCAACAAGGAATGACGAAGAGTAATGAAATGGCACTGTGTTTCTGCTGCTTGTGTTCTGTGTGACCGATTGTGGCCTGACAGAGGTGATATAGAGATTATGGTGGCCTTGAAATGAACTCTATAATTTAATACATGTCTACAGCCTCTACAAATAGTAACCCGCTTAGTTGATCAGATTCAATAGTTTGTTTTGGGGCAAGCGATATCTGGAGACACTTGACATAGTGTACATTGAATTGACTGTGCACATATAAAATACAGCAGTCCTTCTTAATCCCATATAGCTGTTTTAGAAGTAATATGAATTGCGTGACCATTGCTCCTAACTGTATTTAGTGAAAATTGTATTGGTGTTTTGAGATTATTGTACCTCAATTTATAAAATGTAAATGTCACTGTACCCTAAAATGTTTTTTGAGCTGTAAACTAAAGTAATAGGACTGATATGTGATGAGACACATCAATGCTGGTGTTAATATTTACAAAATTCTAGTTTTTATAAAAAACAGCTTTTTATGGGTTGAAAACGGATCTACACGTCATATCTGTAGAAAATCACCCCAGGACCTGGCTGGTTTACTACAGTACACCCCGTCCGCTCATTCGTCATGAAATTCAAATGTTAACGTTAACGTTAATTGGGGTCCACCTCTCACCACCTCCCCTCCCCTCACTCAGCTCCTTTAGGGAGTTATTCAAGTAGTGGGTGGAGTCAGGCTCAGAGCAGGGGGTGCATTTACATTTTATAACTACAATATGATTAGATGTTTTTATTTTGTCATATAGTGTCATCATGTTCCATTTTAGTGCTAATCCTATGTAGGCTTTATGATCATGGCAAGATGAGTTTCCAAACTGAAATATCTAAGTAAAAACTATATCCATACACATACTGTAGAATCCATTCATTCAAGTGAATTATGAATTTTATTTTTTTATCATTACTTTCCCCACACTTTACTCCAAGGGATGTGTGGGAGGTTTGGCGTTTAAGAATTAACAATGATGTCTGCCATTAGGTCATGTATCCAGCTACAGTATTGCATAAAACTAAATGTCTAAAAATACAGAGTTAAAATGTAAATGTTGTGTATTGCACAAAGCTTTCCCCAAAGGAACAAACACACTGAAAAAGTCACCTCTACAAGAATCAACATTCAGATATTCAGTCAGAACTGTGGCAGCAATGAGAGACAGAAGGTTCCCTCAAACAGACGCTGAGAGCGTCTCATTGAATCGTAGGGGTCTTTCGTGCATCTGTAATTGCCGTTAATCAGTAAAACTAGCCTGACCCCGTGGTGGGAAGCTCTGCCGGTGCGGCGTGGGTGGGTTTGAATTTTAATAAACTCAGGGAAAACTTTTTTTCTTTCCCCGCAGTCTAGAAGAGGCTGGTTATACGGCTACAGATGTCTGCTGCAGGAAGGAGGCTGGTGCCACAGAGAGGCCTTGAACAAGTCAGTCACTTTCCCTTTGTGCCGCGCGGCTAGAGTCTATCCCTTCATTAGACTGCATCTCCTGACAGCCCCTCGTGCTATGCCTGCATGACGGCTTCCCTCCTACATATACTGTTTGTGGCTGCATGGCGTACATCTCAGTCCAACTGGCATGTGCAACAGCCGGGAGGGTAGGTCTTTTGTGTAGACAATACAGTATAGACGTCACAGTGATGTAGGCTATAATGGAGATTCAGTGGACTGTACTGTATGTCGAATACGCTGCATTTACAAATAGTGATGGGGTGGAGAATTATTGTTCATAAAATAAGCAAACGTACTTGCATGTTCCCTTCTGTTATGTAATGTGTAATTTTCACTGCAATAATAAAACATTTCAACTGTACTTTGAATTGACTTGCATGGATAATATTTTGTACACCATGCCTACAGTCTTGCTATGACTTGGCTGTGGCTTGATACGATTTTCTCCATTGTCACTGAGGACGTCTAGCTGTCAATATATAATACATTTGCAGTGAGTGCCTAACACCATGATATTATTTGATTCTGCTGGTGGTTTTCCAGTCTGGAAGCAACAATCAATGAGGCAAAGCAAGATGCTGTGGGCATCATCCACAGCAGCTCTTCAAAAGCGAAGAGAGATGGAATGGAAATCAAAAACCTGGGGCAGTTTGTGATGTGAACCAGGGAACGCTTGATGACTAATTCATAATATATAATTCCGCAAGGTACCCAAATATTGCTTCGCTGAACACATTTATTACAAAACAAATACAAAGACTCTGTGGCATAAAGACTACATGCAGTTCATCAAAATCGGTTGATGTAGAAATATGCATAAAATCAATAGTTTCACTCAATGTGAGAATGTAGACTTTATTTTCTTTTGATTTGTAGGTGATGGAGAGAAAACCTTCAGCTAACTGTTAGATGTGAGCACGAAATCCAGCCTTAATGTGCTACACATGCTGTATACAGTATCCTACTCTCTGTATATCAAATACAAAAACAGTTTAAAGAAAACATGCTTACAGATAAACATGAAACTTATTCAAAATAAAAAATGTACAAAAGTAAGTTTGCAAATGGAGGAAACTAAGCCAAATGCAAACAACATTGTAATGAAAAGTGATTATCTATACAAATCAAAACAAACAGCTGAGCAGACCCATATGCGGACGATATTGTATAAGCGCTTTGCAAGAAGGCAGTTTACAGTATGCAATTATAAAATATACAGTACTAGATCATAAATATCTCTGCGTGAGTGCTTTCTGGTTCATATGTCTGACAGCAAATTCATCAGAAGAAAATAAATAATAAATGTGGTTGCAGTAAATGTCTCTGCTCCAAGAGAAAGGGAAATGGAGGAATTCATTTAATGTCCGCGCTCATTTCATAGGCGGTCAGAGGGGTAAGAAACTAGCCTTTTAATGCACACCCCTCACAGTGCTGAGAACACACTGTCAGATTATCTCCCATTGGAGTCAATATATCAATTTGGTATGGTTGCTCAGCACCTGGAAAGGAAAGTAATTATAATCTGTAATGAAACATAAGGAGCAGTCATATGATAAACGTAATTTGTAGACCATGAGGGAAATAGCTAACAAAACCAAGTGGCAAGAAGTTATGAGTAATAATGGCTTAATTAGCCTCCCGTGGGCTATTTTTACTTTATTTTTTTTTCACATTGTGCTACTGTAGCAACTGTCTGACATTTCCCTGCTCCAATAAGCTGTTGCATACTTAAATTATGTGTCCAAGTTTATTGTGACCCTAAAATGGCAGTTTGTTTCCCCACAGACCTAGTATGACTTGGTAGCTGAAGAAAAATGGTCAACCATTCATTAGACTTCTTCTTAACTGCATACTAATTCTGATGTCCCACAAACAGTTCCACCCAAATGAAATGCCACCTATACACTACAGCATCTATACATCTATACATATTCATATATAATAAATATAAATTGCAAACTTATTATTTGTTAGGACTTTTTCATAAGCAGTGTTATTGAATGAGGCCCCTGGTATGTGGCCAAGTCATGTAGCTATCTATCCAACTGCCTAACTAGCTAACTACGGTATCTAGTAAATATCCAGACTACCTAATCCTATGAAGACACATTATTGTTTGTGGCTGGAAGATTTACAGGACATTAAATAAAAAAAAGGCATTGCATCTGTGAGCAACCCAGGGACTATAAGGAGCTGAGTCCAGGCAAACCGCTGAGGTTGCTGTATTCGTCACGCCAGATATGAGACAACGATAACATTTTCATCATTAGCATAAATGGCTATCTTACCCATTTAAATGTCCATTTATAAACTGCAAAAAAGGCAGAAACACGGTGTATTGTTGAAAATACATCAATGGCTTTGGCTGCATGCCTCTTCCAATCTGGTGCCATTACCCACCCCGTGGTCGACGTGGGGAGGAGGGTGAGAACAAGTATAGGCGGTGTGCCAGCATGGGAGATTGCAGCCATTGATCTCTGGCGCTTGAGAATGCATTTCCAGTGTGTTGGGCTGCATTATTGAGGAGATGCAGCACAACAGGTGTATACCAGGCCAGGGAAAATGCAGCTCGAAATGCCTGTCAGAGATTAGTGTCTGCAATTTCACAGGTTTGCTGTTGCAGCTAGTGCAATGACTTGCAAGACAAAACATTTGGACTGTCAACACTATTGTGATTAGACATTATGGGTTCATCAGGTGTTTTCACTAATGATTCAATGTTGGCAGGTTGAACTTGTTCAGCCTTCATTTAATTACGATAATTCATAGCAAAAAAAAAAAAAAAAACGCTACAGCACTCACGGTAGCTGTTTCACATTTAATTTCATCAAGAGGATCTATGTGCATATGCAAGCACGTGTGTGTGTGTGTGTGTGTGTGTGCGTGTGCGTGTGTGTGTGTGTTTGTGTGTGTGTGTGGGGTGTTCCACCACATGGCGCTGAGATGTGTTTGTTTGTAATGTAATGAGCTATGCATTCATAATGAAAAACACATTAAGCATTCTGGAAAATGTAGAAATGTACTTCATATATAGTTTGAATTAAGTAAATGGTAACCTACTTTGAATTATAACATTTTTTTACAGAAATGTGTTCTCTGATATGTGTGTGTATCATTTAGCCAAACCTGGGAAAGTATTTCTGTTTTTGTTACAATCTGACTAGCAGAGAGAAAGAAACGCAATTTATAGATCAAGGATTTTGTGTGACACATCACATTTAATGTTTTTTTATGTTTGGACATTGATGTGCTTTGTTGAAATTTTGCCTGCTTGGTTCAATTTGACTCAAGCCAAGCATTTTTACATAACAGAAAATACATGCAAGAATCCTTTCCAATTCTAACCATTTAAAAACATTAATAATATGTAAATGGAGGTAAATGGTGAATGGTGAAATATTGAACAATGGCCGTGGGGAAAAGGGTTAGGGTGACTTGTGACTGACCTCACACAATAACGTGTAATAACTTCTACATATAGACACAATGCATCAACGTGTACAGTATATTACTAACATATTAACATTTCAATAATTTTCCCATTGGAAACCTAATATTAGCTTGCTACCATACACTTTCCACTTTCCAACCCATAAAGAAATGTTTCCTTCTTTTGTTTGGGTGATGAAAACACCACAAGGACATGTTCAGTTGCATGGGGTTCAGGGTCCCTGCCTTTTCATTTACAATATAAAGGTATTTTCATGGCACTAATGATAAACATAGCCCAAACCCATAGAAATATTTCAGATTAATTGAAATAGATGAATAGGCTATACTGAAAAATAAGAAATAACATAGTTGGATAACAATGTGTTGAAGGTTGTGTAAAGGAAATACAGAGTGTGGTCAGTTTACAGTAATCTAAATTTTTGTCTAAGGGTACACTGTTAAACTTTTTCCTGTTAAAAAAATGGTAATTAACCGGCAGCACAGTTGCCAGGAAGTTACTGCTAAATTAACGGCCTTGCTGTTGCTGAAATTAGCAGTTAGCTATTGTTTTTGCAAATACAGCTAAAAGCTGTATTATAAGTAAGTATATGTGTCACGCTGTCGTCCCGCGGCGGGGCCGTGTCCTCCGGTCTGGCACGCTCTCGCGCGTCGTCCCCGGATTACTGATAGCCGATCTGCGACAGGTGGCAATCAGGGCCTCCCACAGCTGTTCCTCGTTCCCTGATTACTCCCCTGTCTTTATATACTGTTGTTTGTGCCCATTGCGGGTTATTGTATGTATGTATGTATGTATGTATGTATGTATTCAGCTAAGTTGTGTTTCGTGTATTATTCATTAAATGTTTTTCAGTTACTTACCACAGTTTTCACTCTAGTTTGTTACAATAAGTGTTGTCAGTAAAATACTGACAACAGATTAAAAGTTTATTACTTGACATTTTTGCAGTACAGAACATTATTCAAAAGCATATAAAAAAACACATACAAATAAACTTATTATAAACAATTTGGTTCTTTAACTAAATGTTAAACATGTATAAGGATATGAGTAAATGACTGGCCAAGTGAACTATAGAAAATGGCAATGACAAAATGACAATGGCTTTAGAAAACCAATCTCATTCTGGCAAATAAACAAATTATAAATACAGTACTTTAACAATAATTAAACACTGAACACAAACAGTGACTGAGTGAATACAGTATCCAAGAAAGTGGCTGAGTAAATGACTTTACACTTAAATGATTGACTAAGTATAACCAAGTAAATTACAGTGAATACTTTTGTAAACTTTTACAGTGTACAATAGTATGGAAAAACAGACCAACTGAATGAATGACTTACCGAGTACCTGGTGGGAAACATGGTGTGGCTATGTGTGTGTGAATGTATGTCCAAGTGTGTGTGTGTGTGTGTGTGTGTGAGAATGGTGGGTTCTGAGTTATATAAAGTCCCACTCAAAGTCCATTCATTTCTTAATTAAGTAGACTGGAGACATGAGGGTTGACTGATGACGTTTTCTGGACGGCCTTCCTGGTCTGTTTTGACAGCTGTGGTGCCTTGGTGCCCCTCTCAGGATTTATTCAGATGAACCGCCTGAAAAACAAAGGTTTACTCATTTAGATGATGATGATAATAGCATATAGCACAACATCTCTTGCAGCACTGTCCTATACTACAGTACATTAGCTATGGGTGATGTTACATATTGTCTTTTTTTAAGAGTTGAATATTGTCATGTGTAATTCCATACAGTATATGAATTCAATTATGCTTTCTCAAAAACATGGAGCAGAGAAAGTGATAACATGAATAGAGTCAAAAGGTTCCTTAAAGATACTATCGAATATTGTAAACATTTGTGACTCTACATGACATTCTAACACTAGATTTTCCACATTAAGCGTACCACCATCTCTATTTAAAACAAATGCTTCCTTGGCCGTACACACAGAAAATAGTTACTTAGAAAATGTTTCAAATCATCAAATCAAAATCATCATATCATACAGAGCAACTTTTAAAATAGCACCAAACATTTAGTTGTAGAAAGTCATATAGAGCCATTTCAACATGCTACAGGTGATTTTGGGCACCTTGTAAATGACATGAGATTAAACTCAAGAGACAAGGTTCTCAAAACTGTTGTGAACACAATTTCAGCTGAGGGATGCAAGCATCTCACCTTTGAATGAATTCCATTTTGCATGCAGCAACTTCTTCATACTGAAGATTGAAGATGTAGTAAGTTGAAAAGACAGCAGCAAGGCCGGACAAAAAACATGGCTGGACACCCTCACAAATGACATGCCCCTCAATGCTGATCATCCAGCGCTGAATACAGCTTCCTGGTGTTTCACCTGAAATGTGACAAAGAAAACCTCATTTCACCATTGACACATCATCACATTGCAGATGATGCAGTGCCAGGGAAACTGAAATCCACACACAGATGAGCCCTGTTGATTTAACATATAAGAATTCAATTTTAAATATTATGCTGACCATGGACAGGTCTGAATATATACTATACATTATAAAATGTATTGCATTTTTTCACACACACCCCCTCCCCCACAAACACACACACATAAGTATATCTAACACAAAGTCAGTTTATTTTCCCTGTGTCAAGTAATGCTAAGGTAAACACTTTTGCTAAAATATAAAAAAGCACATGATTGGCTCGTTAACAAAACAACAACATACAATTCAATACATACCAAGAAGAATCAGCCGAGGTGTTGCAGGTAGTGCTAGTGTCCTTTCTACATCAGCTTGTGTAGCAGATGCCTAGGACACACTTCAGGTTGTGAATAATTGTATGATTAATAGTTTGACAAGATGCTTTACAGCTTGAACAAAGACAGTAGCAGTAACTTGTTTATTGTCTGTATTTAACCTTTTATATTATTAAAGAACAGGCCTGTTCTGCTTGTCAATAAGGCATCACAGAGAATACATAGAATAAGTAACTTAAAAAGTAACTTACATTTGCAAGAAGGATCAACCCATCCAGGGTCTCTGAGAAGTTGATGACACATAATGACAGCTCAGGACCCAGTTCCAGAGGACTTCCTGAACATCTGCATTGGTGAGCAAAAGACATGACAGTCTTACGGTACAGACAATATTCAATTTTGCATGCACATGGCCAATGTAGTTTTTACTTTGTGCTTTGTAGCTACCGTAATAATTACAGGTAACAAACAAACTCCCCGGGCCCCAAATATCCAAGTAACATTTGACTAAAATCAGCAACGTTGTTTGGAGAGTTGGATTTGGCAGATATAAAATTTAGCACAAAGTAGGCTAATAATATTGGATGAAGTTAACTCACCCTAATTTACTGCGGGTCTCGGGAGGATCAGCATCAGTAGCAGTGACGGCTCCTGCTCCAAAAATTTGGGAGGGCAATTGTTTTGGTGACCCATTCAATAGCCTAGGTATATTAAAGGTATCTAAATCATTCTAGAGAAAGTTCGTCGATCAAAACAAAATAACCTCTTGCTTCCTTCAGAAGCTCT
>JAODUH010000912.1:0-13253 GCA_027564835.1 Typhlichthys subterraneus
CGTTCCCAGGCCAGTGTGGAGATATAATCTCTCCACCTAGTCCTGGGTCTTCCCTGAGGCCTCCTCCCATCTGAACGCGCCTGGAACACCTCCCTAGGGAGGCGCCCAGGGGACATCATTATCAGATGCCCGTGCCACCTCAAATGGCTCCCTTCGACGGAAAGGAGCAGCGGCTCTACTCCGAGTTCCTAACGGATGACCGAGTTTCAAAATCCATTCATTCAAAATCATCTGATTCAGTTGTCATGTAATTTCAGGCACAGCAAAACGCTCTCACACAATCTTGCTCTCTCTAAAGCTTACATTAGTTTTTCCCTTGGCTCAGCTGCATGCAAAATGTGTTGATGTTTGGCATCTGTTTAGATATTCTTTAAAAGGTTCTGGAAAAGCATGAACGCACAAACTTACTTTGCCAGTAACTTTGGTTGAGTTTGACACAGCCATTTACGATGAACCATCTAGGGTAAGTTGTTGCCTAGACAACTCATTGTCATCTACACACTACACATGATGTAAACACGTTAGTTAGTTATTTTTTTTACGACCACATTTACATAGCTAATACGTTGTCTTGCCATTTATAGTATATGGTTTTATTTGTTTTTATCCCTGTTTCCAAGCTCTACAAACTATGTTCACAATCTTCATTCTTGTAGTGACCATATCTGCGTTCCACTTCCAAGGTAGTCACTCATGGGCCGACTGGGTGTATTTGACGCTTGTACTTGTACTTAAACAACAAGACCATCCACGAGAAATTGAAATAATTGATCACATTTATTTCTTGTATTGATCTATTTTCCAGTTTTATATATACTGAAAAGCAACATGATAATTTAAGCATGACAAGGTCTAAACGGTGTGCTCTCCCAGCCAGGCCCCCTACATTGGCCCACGGACACTTCCTTTATAGTAGCCTGTAGAGGGCACACTCTCACAAAACAGTAACAAACCACACCCACATGTACAAATCCAAAATCCAATTAAGAAATGTAATTAAGTGTATAAATATTGTTGTCACGTGACTATTGGTGTCAGATTACCAGCGCGTCTCGTCTGCTCCAAAGAACGCAGAGATTCGTCTCTTTTTCAGGATCACAATTCTAGAGTTTAGATTTTAGCTTGTTTTCAGACCGATGCGAGCAGCCACCATGGCTGGTTCAAGGGCGCTCGGAAATATGAAAGTCTGCCAAATGTCTGGATAGGATGAACTGTGTGGTTTTGGCAATCCTTTAAAGACAGCAGTATGTTTCTAACCTGCCTCACAGACCCTCCTGTACCGCTTCAAACATCGGAACGCACCGTGTAGCAAAGCGTAGTATGTCTACTACAGCTTTGTTGTGAGCGGTGTTTGCCACTTTGTTTATGTTCATATTTATGGAGCCAGGGCTGTTCAGACTTATCTGATCATTTTTTCAACACGCACAGGGAACGGTAAGATAGCAAAATGCGAGAAGATATTTGGTGAATTTGACAAAAAGTGTATCTAATCTCACAATTAGCTGGCAATAGCTGACTATACCTTTTTAAGCCCAATTTGCAGGTAGGCCAAGCCTCTTTTCATGTGTGTTTAAAGGAAAACAACCTTCTCCGACCTGGGCCTGGTTTGTTATCATTTAACCTAGGCAGGTGAACATGGACCAGAATTAACATTTTCAAACAATTTATGTTCCCAGACTAGTAGCCAGGGATGATTCATTTATTCCCCTTAATCATAATTCTGCATCTGTAGCAAGCCTCTGTCATTTCGCCTAATCCAAATTCTCACAAGATGAAGTAGATGAACACTTGTGGGCCTTGTAGTGGGGTCCGCATGCCAAAGGGGGGTCCTACAGTATCTCCCTGCGTAAGGACCTTCGCTCCAAGTGATTATGAGTACCAAGAAACTAGGTCACACTCTATCTAATAACCTTAAGGCTGCATGTGCAATGTTAGACCGGAGCAGTGGAAAACTGAATAATTAATGAGAACTGTTAAAAAACTGCAGTTTAAAACAGAAACGGCCTGCGTGTAAAGAAAATCCTCGTAATTTCACTCTAGTATCCAGTACCGGCTCAACCGCAAACCTGCTCTAATAACGTGGAATAGATGGGGTTATGGAAATGAGTCCTTTTGTCCAATGGTGCACATCTCCATATCAAAGCAGTGTTTGTGTCACCATGAAAATGTGTGCATGACAATGCCATTTCTTGTTCTGTTTTAAATAAGTATTTCCTTTTGTTGTCTTTCTATTCCAGAAAGAGTTGAGTCTTCCCCGTAGGGGCAATGTGTAAGTATCATTAGTATTTTACTTGTTTCTCTTGTGAAATTGTCTATCCTCTTCCGTTGTGTCTCCTGGTATTAGTATATTTTGCATTGTGTCATCGGACTAACCATTTATCATTCAATCATACTATGTCACAGCTGCTAATCGTTAGCTGCTCTTATGAAAGAATAATCTTAAAATGCTGCCCGTAAAGTGAGTAGTGTGTTTGTGTCGTTTCACCACCCAGACAGGTTTTACAAGGACGAAAGAGAGAGAGAGAGATAGAAAGCAAGATAGATAAGATGTTCTATGCTTTGACCTGGCAAAGCTGGAAGCACCCCGGGCAAGAGTCTGGATGAATCTGGATCCCCTCTCAGAAACCATTGTCAGGACTAGTTTTCTGCTAATGTTGGGATGGTACTGATAGGATTGTCTCCCTACTCCATTCACAGGCATCGAAAATATGCTATTGAAATAGTTATTGTTGTTTACACCAGTTTCAGGCACTCCCTTAGAAAGAACAAATCTGCCTTCTTTTCAGAAGGTGTATGCTACATTTTCAAAATGTTGGTTTCTAAAATGAGCCTTGTGTATTTCAAGTTTAGATATAAACATGTAATGTACATGGGATATGCATTAATACTGTCTACTGGATGAATATGGATGCAGAGTTAATTACTAATGGAAATGCACTAGCATGTTGGTCCATTACAGTATTAGTTTTAGGGTGGGTGTATTATCATATATTCCTACTCTCTATAGTCAATGAAAGTATACAGTGTTTAATCTGCGTCTTAAAAATGAACACCATAGAAAGTTGCCAGGCTAATGTATTGAGGTAAATATGAATAATAACTGTTTCCAATCTCTGCCTATGATGACCGCTTCCTGCCTGAGCGGCGCAGTGCTTTTGACCCCGCCCCTCTCGCTGGTGATACGGTGTTGCTGGAAACTTTATGTTGCCGCTTCATCCATGTTTGGAACATCTGATGGTTTCACCAGGGCGAACTGTCCCGAGGATATGATCCAGAATATATGATTTAAGAAAACGAAAAACTTAAAACGGACATGGCAAAAGCAGTTCCTTGCTACAGAACAGTAGTGCGTCTACTTCCCTGCTCTGCAGTGGGTTCACAGAGGCCACGCCATGCAGAACGGTCTCTCTCGTCGTGGACACTGCGTTTTTGACTAAATCCGAAGGAATCTATATTTCAACGATGCAAAGAATATAACGTAGGGGGTAATTCACGTGTCCGGATCTGTTCTTGCCGTCTCCATCATGTCTGACCAAAATTACTATTGGACCGTCTTGCCGAGCTACAAAACTAGTTTTGTGACTGGGGCCATGATGAAAAGATCGAAAAGGTAATGATGAATGTCAATTTCTAGTAATTTCAGTGATCGTATATCGTATGTCTAGTGAATACATGTAGGCATGTGTTCGCCGTCAATCCCCATATCTGCGTACCCCCCCCCCCCCTCCCCCGAATGCCGTTGCCTGTAAAATGGCAAATTGTTGAACATTGCATTTATTGATTTCGCTATCTCATTCAGATTTGCGGAGCATACCGTATCCATAACGCGTTAAAACACTGCTTGTGTCTCTTGAGCGATTATTCCTTTGTGGGTTAACGTTTTGTGTCTGTTACTTCCATCCGCCCCGTTTTTTTTTTGTTTCCGACGAGAGAAACGTGGCCATTGTAGGACTATGCGTTTCTGTTGTGGGCGCTATTAGTCTGTGCATTGTTGGCCAGCACTGGTGGTAGCTGACATACAACGAACCCAGCATTCCAATATGACAACAAACTAACTGATAAACTGACAGACGCATAGTTATATGTCCTCTATAATGATACCTCTTTGCCATTGGGCTGTCGGATGTCCCCTCCATTGAAGGTCACTACCGGTAATGCAATGCAATTGAATTGAATATTGATTTATTAATGGGCTGCGCTGACTATACACAACTCACTTGTCTAGCTGGGTATGCCAACACTGTGTGGCCATGTTGATTAGATGATGGCTTTGCATAGACCTCTTTGACTTACAGATAATTTGCTTCGATCAATACTACAAGACAATAGCTACATGTAGAAGAAACATGTCTCCTTACAATGCTTTCTAATGGTAGACTGCTCCAGCCCTCTGTTCTAGCCTGATCAATTATGGAGATTGATTATACTATCACTTGGTCAAGGTACATGGTGTTTTGATGCCAGTTTTTCCAAGGTGCCGTAGGCCAAGTCGAAACTGATTTACTATCTGATAAGGGCACAATGGACCGATTTTACAGGTGTACTGTGCTTGACAGTTGTTGTGGTGTGCCTTTTACAAGACAAAGGTTTCAGTTGAGTGCTTGATGGTTGTTACTATGCTGACGGGCAGTTTATGTCTTGGTTGTGGCTGGGGGCCATGTTTTACACTACAGCATGAAATGTAAGGCTCAGAAGTAATCTGATCTTGGCTGTTTTAGGTCACACTGCCAGAGGAATGGCATCACTGGCAATAACAACAACATTGAGACAATTGGCTTGTAATATCCTTTTATCCAGACAAACGAGTCATAGTTTCCTTCTGTGAAGTGAACGCATTGAGAACAGGATTCTATTTAGGCTACATACTGTGTTTAAGTCTGCAAACCTTAACTTGGTCCATATCAATACATGTAAATGCCCTGCTGATTGAGGAAATAAATATATAACAGTTAATTATAAAGCGTTTTCATTTAAATGTTTTCCATTTTCATATTTATTTACAAAATACAAATAATATGTATTTAGAGGTTTTACGGGAATAGTTTTCAGGTGGTCACTTGCCACTAGTTTTAGATGGAAAGAAGTGTTAAAGTTCAAGATTGTAGTTTTAAAGCATAAAAGGATGTGGTTTTCTTCACTGTATGTTTGGCAGATACCAGACTGACTTCAAATGTTTGTATGAAGTATGGTCAAAACATAATGGTTTTTCTGGTCATATTTCATCTGGATCTCCCATCCCATAGTTCCCGTAGCAACAAAAGACGGAGTCTGGCAGTGGGGACCCCATCGCCTACCCTATCACGACCACTGTCCCCACTACCACTGGCCACGGGTAATGGTGGGTTGTTCTACCAAGCTACGCACACACACACACACACACACACACAGCCATGCATGGAGCTAATTCCAGACGGGTGAAAGCATTTAGGCGTGAACAGCTGCTCCCACGACCAATGTTGTTCTGCGTGTCTGTCTTGAGCATGCGGCGTGTTTGTGTTGAAGTGCCTAGACACGAGACCACTGCCTACTGTGTTCTGGTGTGGCCTTGGGCGTTCCATTCCATCATGGCGTCTTTGTTTCTGACAGGTAGTTTAGATCAGTGTTCTCCAACCCTGGTCCTGGGGGAACGCTGCCCTGCATGTCTTAGATGTCTCCCTGCTCCAACACACCTGATTCACATGAATGGCTCGTTAGAAGCCTGATAACTGTTTTTACTTGCTACGCTATCGTCCTCATAATGTATTAACATATTTAAATGATAACACCATCTGACCTGGACCTCCAGCTGATGATTCTAATATTTCAGAGAATTATGTTCCCTATAAATACTTTTTTTAAGTGCCCCCTCTATAAGAATCACAGTAAGTTAAACAAGGCAGGCGCTAGATTTGCTCTTTACACCACTGGTAAATATAACGACTACACCATGATACAGTTAGACACGTTGTTTTATTTCAGCTTGCACCCATTGTGACAGTCTGTGAGTAACCTTCTTTCCTTAGCAGGCAGCAGTCCCTCAGAAAGCCCCAGAAATGTTTCTGCAAGCACCTCAGCAAACTTTCAATTTGCTAAAAGGTAAGAGCAAATTTCTTCAAAAAAAAAAAATATTAATAATTTTTATTTTTGATTTTTTTTTGAGTCAGTCAATCGTTGTCCCTCAGCTGTGTCATTGACTTCTAAAATCAATCACTTTACTTGCTTAAAATAATTCATTGCAATGCCTCATGTAAACAGTGCCTAGGTTAATCCCTTGAGATTTACAGATGGAACAATAGCAAGCTTGGCTAGATTCCAAAAAGCTGTTATAAAGTATGTGACCTGAGTTTACAGTCCAGCTAATGATGTAATGACATATTCACATAAACACAGATGTAGGTGTGTATTTTTTGTGATTATTGTTTAATTTTAAACCGTCAGTAAATAGAGAACAAAAGATGTTTACTTCTTTACTAATATAGTCATTGTATTTTTGTTCAAACTCGACTAAAGCAAAACTTAAAATAAAATATAAATAAATAACGAAAAATCTGTGACATTGTTTTTGACTAGCATTAATAATTAGGCGTTGGTTGGTCCCATAGTTCAAAATTCCCTAGGACCACAGTTGGTCATGTGGCTGTGTTTGAGCTTTGGCAAGCCAATTAAAGCATCTCTTATCATAGAAACGCTTCACAGAGCTTGCTCTCTCTTCTCATGGGAGGCTTGTTGATCATCTCTGTACTCCATGTGAACACCAGCTTGCATCGTTTGCGAGTGGCAGCAAACACTGGCCTGATTGGACCACAGTGGGGGTTTTAAGGACAGTGGCAACATGGAGCACGCTCCATTCCCAGTGTCGAGTGTGAAAGTCTGCCATCTTCTTCCAATGGTCTTCAGTTCAGTGGTTTTGTATGGCAGATCTGGCTGTGCTGCTGTAGGCCACAGATGGTACAGACCTGCTCTGAATGTACTGGAGCTCTGCGGGCTGACCGGCTTTAGATGGGAACCAACGGTTACCATGTAAACCACATTGATTAAACCTGCTCAACTCATATTCTCTTATCTTGAAGCCCTATGGGGCCTTAGCATGCCTGTCATGACTACAGTAGGCTACATCGAAAGCTAGAACTACACCGCAGCGACATCAGACGGCAGTAGGCTACATCTCACCAACACCTCAGACACAGTAGGCTACATCTTAAGCTCGCGATGTACCTGCTTTTAACTACGCGTACGCAAGATGGCTACCAGGCGTATCGGGCACGTATCCTGCGTTCCTTTGGAGCGTTCCTTTGGAGCGTTCCTTTGGAGCGTAGCTTGTGTGCGTCCTCAGAAAATGACGCTACACGTACCCATGATGCAATACACCACATGAACATAGGGGGCAGTATATCAGCATCAGACAGACAGCAGTCTCTGAACAAGGAACAACAATGGCGGGAAGTTTCAAAGAGAAGTTCGTAGAGATTGTTTTTAATTACCTAACATCTAAATGATGTCTCCATGCCGCCCCACATTTTGACATGTTGTTTGTTGTTGAAATTCAAAGGTAGTCAAGGAAAATATTCTGGTTTTGGCCAGGGTTGATTCGGCCTGATCTGCCCCTTACTGGACATATTATAAATCCTCCAAGCACACCAAGGTACCCAGGCAACTATATGATCAATTCCCTTCGCGACGCAGCCGCTTGTCTACGTTTACGCGCTGCACAAAAGCAAGTACATCGGGGGCCTTTACACTCACCAACACAGCGGATAGCAGTAGGCTTCATCTCACCAACACCTTAGGCACCAGTAGGCTACATCTCACCAACACGGCAGACGGTAGGCTGACTGGCTGTGAGGCAGATGTGAGACACCGTCTTTAAACTGACTTGACGCTACGTGTTTTCCCACTGTTCCCAACGGTAGAGCCCTCCCAGTTTCATTATGTTGCGCACCCCCCCCCAACACACACACACACACACACAGAGCTCTTCCACATTGTACCCCCCCCCTTCACTGTCTAGGAAACTGGGCCGTATCCTCCGAGTGCCTCTGCTATCGGATAGAGTAAATAAACAATGTGTCAGCCGTGGAAACTGGAAGGAGCGCCAGTCCAAACGAGGCCTGAGGTTTTAACGTGTCTTGGTTTGTCTTCCTGGTTATCGCGGCATGCTCTGACCTGGCAACACACGTCTTGTGTTGGTGGGGGTGTGGTGAGGGCAGGTGAGTCATGGTATGGCTTGTCACTGGCTCTCTGCACGGTGCCAGTGGCTTGGCTGTCTGACTGCCACGGTAACTAACCGCCATTTGTTCTGTTTGTCTTCATCTCTGTCTTTCTCTAGCCAACTGGCCCGCAATGAAAGGTAAGGAAGCTGCTGTTATTTCCTCTGTTGACAGTATCTTTTATTCCACTGTAGTATAACAGTATATACTGTGTAAACTAGGCCAGTGTTTCACAACCCTGGTCCTGGGGAGCTGCTGCCCTGAATGTTATAGATGACTCCCTGCTCCAAGTACCACGCTTGAGCCATCTACAACATGCAGGACCAGTGTTGGGAATCACTGAATTAGGCAATATATAAAAAACGCACTAATAGGTGTGCACAAAATATCGATTCAGTATCGTTATCGCAATATCATATTGAAAATGTTGCAGGAAGTGCAGTGTTCAGTTTATTTAGTGGAGAGATGCGTCCATTGGCTGTGTGGCTTAGTTGTTTGATTTAGACAGAACAGTAAGATGTGTGGCTGAGGAAGCTAAGGACATAATAGAGATCAAAGAGGAAACATCAGTGGGCAAAAATAATTCCTCCTCGGTAGCTTGGAATTACTGTTGTACGAGTCCAGTACAGAGATACTTAAAATAATATTAAAAGGAAATGATACCAGTAACAACAGTTAATATTTTACATTTTATTTTAATAAACTGTAAGTGAATCACTTTCCCCCCAAACGTTTTGGAGACTGACTGGAGCTGCGGGCTCTAACTCATAACCAATCTGTGGTGTCTCCACAGGGCGGGAGACGGTCGGAGGTGGTCTGTGGCATCTGTCCCCTCCTCTGGATACTGCACCAACCCTCCCAGCTCCTCGGTATCTGTAAGTCCAGGATCCGCCGCGCTGTGTGACCTCTGACCCCTGTAGGCTGTATAAATGATCTCACACAAACACCAAGTACCTGCCTCTGCCTGTAACGCCCCTTATCCATTATAAGGGCATAAATGTATGCCGTTTAAACGGATTATATAAAAATGCTTCCCCCCGTACAGTTGTCATGAATGGGGAGACCAGCTATAGAGACAAAAACATTATAACCAGGTTGTAAACCTGTTTATTTATGCTGTGAAGTCGGACATTTTAACCATGGGAGTCTATGGGGATTGACTGTCTTTTGCAGTCAGCCTCAAGTGGCCATTCGAGGAACTGCAGACGTTGGCACTGGATTCATTTCTCAGCATTGGAGGTTCCTGCTTGGATCCCCCAGGTTGTGTGACCTCTGACCCCAAATGGGACCAGGGAGGGATGATGCTGCTGCTGCTGCTGTTTAGCCGCTTCCTAAGACGCTATTGAAGGAGCCAACTAGTTCCTGTTGCTAATGCTCAGCCTGTCAATCAGCCTGTCAATCAGCCTGTCGTTCGGTGGCCCGTCTCGTAAACCCACAGAGCTGACAAACAGCGTTAATACCTCTCAGGTGTTGACGTCTGGCTGTGTCATGTTAATCCATATTGTTGTTCACGCGTGTCGCCATGCGTTTTGTGTACCTGGGCGTATTTCACGATGACCTCATCTCCCATGGAAGGTTGAACCTATGCTTGGCCTCCATTGCTAAATATTTCAGAAGAACCAGAATTGAGTGGATTCCACCTGACCTTGACTATTTTTTTGTGTGGCAGTCCACATGACCCCTGAAATCCTTTTTGCGTTACTGTATTATAAGTCAATAGTGTCGCTCGGAGCACAATTAAAGAAGTAAACAACCGATTTCCCTTGTTCCACAGCTGACTGTTGGTGTATTGACACACAATCATGTTTTGAGGCAGTATTGCATCATTATGGTAGCAATGGCAGCAACAAACAATAATAGTGAAACATTTTGCTGTTTTGTTTGATGTATCAAGGCAGTCTTTTGCACTAATGCCTGCTGAGAGGGCAGTGCAAATGTTTTCCACAAGATAGGTCATAAATAACACAGAACCACAGCAATCATCTTGCCATTTGCTATGTGAATGCAGTTTTCACTATTTCTTGTTTTGTTGACGTGGACAGAGAAGAATAGATGTGTTAAAACGGATAGAGAGAGTGTTCTGAAGGTTGGTGTCAAACTCGTTTAATATTCGAGCGGCCGTGATCTGTTTAAAGTGCTTTGTGTCCCTGTTACTCCTGCGTTGAGTGTTTCATCATTAATGTGACATTTTGGCTGTGTGCCACATTAATGCTCATGTTCATCTCGACCTTTTCCCCGCTGCGACCGAACTGCTAGACCGTACGCCCTGGAAAAGTAACAGGAATAGGATAACCGGTAGGAAACACCCAGCTGGCCCGATGTTCCCTTGCCTCCCCATGCATGACCTCAACACTACGGCGCGGGGGGGAGGGGGGGTGACATTGCACATTTCCCTCGGTAAAGCATTCCTTTGTGTGTGTGTGTGGGCGCGGGGGGCGCGGGGGGGGTCACATCAACAGCCAAGCTCGCTGAGTTGACCACAGCATTGTGCCCGTGGGTTTGCGGTGATTTATGTAGAAACCTTGTCTTGAAAACTGAAGCTGTCTCTGTCTGGTCTCAAAACCAACGCGTGGGTCGCCCCTCCCCCCCACCAAGAGCCACTGTTGTCCCCTCCTTCTCCCCATTCCCTTCTTTTCTTGTCTTCTCCTCTGCCTTGCTGCCTTCTATCTCCCTCTTTATCATTCCTTCGTTCTTCTTCCTCCCGCTCCTCTTCCTCGCCCGGCCGAGAAACGCGAGCTCCCGACCAGACGTTTCCGTGCCGCGTGTCCCGGTGTTGTTGAGTCGCGCTGCTGCCGCCAGGGGAAACGCCGAGGCCTTGTTCTCCAGTTCCCGGTCTGGTCGTCGCTGACTCAAGTTTACACACCTCGTATGGGAGCAGTAAGGCAACAGGGCCGCTCTGGGGACCTCTGAGCAGCACCCGGCTAGTGAGTCATTCTGAGAGAGCGGGTGGTGGATGTTGTCAACCCAGGATGATCTGTATCGCACCACAGCGAGGGGAGATCATGTGATCAGCTGCAGCATGCGAGGCAATGCAAATCAAAGGCAGCAACGTCGGCCTGAAAGACGTATTTGTATTACTTTAAGGTGTTTTCACTTTTACACACACGCCTTGCTTACATTGTTCTACGTTTTATATTCGCTCTATGAGCTCTATGCACTTTTTGCTTTGATCATTTTAAAATGATTTTGCATAAGGGATGTTGTCAGGGTCAAAAACTCCAAGAACGGCCTGGATGGGTCTCGGCCAAGAGGTTGTAAGGCTCTTGGTTCCGAGCGCCACCGCTCAGAGAAAGTATTGACCAATAAACGACACCATGAAACAGCCAGGTCTGTTCAAGACGTTTATTCAGAGAAACTTAATTAACACTAACCCTTCCTTGAACTACATCTGCTCTTCCTGTTACATGGTCTCACTTAGGTATAATGTCTCTAGGAGAAAATATAATTGAACAGTCAAATGAATGAGTTGACATACTGGTGTGTGTTTTAATATAAGCATAAGATATAATGATTAACATTAATTATTAAAATAAACAAATGTGTTTTTAACATAAGCATAAGATATATTGATTAACATAATAAAAGAAATAAATGGAAAATACGATTTCCCCAACAGATGTCATTGCGTTAGCCCTCGAAATCCGAGATCCGCCTGTATCAGTCTATATTATCATATTGTCAGCACGCTAAACTATAGAAGCTCATGGCCCCCCCTCCCATCTGATGAAGAGATTGGTAGCTTTTCTTTGTAGGCATAGTAGCTGCTCTACATCAAAGCGACAAATTCTGACAGAAAATATTCTTTGCAAAATGGATTCTCATATGTTTCGGACAGGCAGATCAACAGCAGTCTCTGTTGATCTAGTCCGTAAATACAACATCTAAATGATGTCTCCATGTCGTTCCACATTTTGACATTTTGGTTGCTGTGGAAATTCAAAGATAGTCAAGGAAAATATTCCGGTTTCGGCCAGGGATGATTTGGCCCTGATCTGCCTGATCTGGATATATTATAAATCCTCCAAGCACACGCACGGTACATAGGCAAGTATGTGAACAATGCCTTTCATGACGCAGCCGCTTGTCTACGTGTACACGTTTATCGGGCCTATAGGGTTCAAAGGGTTAAATGCCACTGGTGTTATTCTTCATCTTTTACGCCTGGTCTCACCATTCATAATCCTTGTCTCCCCCCCCTCTCTCTCCCTCTGTCTACCCCCTATCTCCCCCCCGCTAGTCGTCATCCTCCCAGGAGCTGTTGCACCAGCTGCCCTTCCAGCCAACGCAGGACGATCTCCACTTCCTGTTCAAGCACTTCCGGAGCACGGAGAGCGTGGCAGACGAGGAGGGAGGGGGTGGCCACCCCTCGCCACCCCCCGTCCGACTGCGTTCCCGCAGCCTCAGGTACGGCACGCACGCGTGTGCTTTAATCCAGGCTGCATTCCACGTAATAACAGCAAAGACTGATTGGGTGCTTTATTATTACTTAAACTGGCGATGCCTTGGTTTTAAGTTGTGTAATTACTCTTTAGTTTTGCATGGCTGTGCTCTTTGAAATGTCACTGCACTCGCTTCTCAGCTTGTTGGTGAGACTCCTGTGAGGGACCTGTGCAGGGTGTGGGTGTGCTCTCAATGTAGTCGGCCTTTCCCGTGACGTGTCCGTGACTATCTACTGTGCCAATGAAAGAATACACAGCAACTGCTGCGGAGAGAGGCCTGCTTAATGCACCCACCTCTGTATCGCCGGGGTAGTTTGTTAGGACAGGTGTGGGACAGGTGCACAAATAATGTTTGTGTCAGCGCACACAGTTATTGTTACGCCAGCCTAGTAATTGGAGTCCCGGCCAGTGTATGTGCATCTAGCATACATAACCCCACAGATTTTATTTATATATATATATATGTATATGTATGTGTATGTGTATGTGTGTGTGTATATATGTGTGTGTGTGTGTGTGTGTGTGTGTATATATGTGTGTGTGTGTGTGTGTATATATATATATATGTGTGTGTGTATGTATGTATATATGTATACATATGTATATATATGTGTGTGTATACATATAT
>JAODUH010000913.1:0-13252 GCA_027564835.1 Typhlichthys subterraneus
ATGATATTTTATATTATGTTATATTATATTATATTATATTATATTATATTAGATGATGTTATATTATATTATGTTATATTATATTATATTAGATTAGATTAGATTATGTTATATTATATTATATTATATTATATTAGATGATGATATGTTATATTATATTATATTATATTATATTATACTATATTATATTATATTATGTTATATTATATTATATTATATTATATTATGTTATATTATATTATGTCTGATTACATTGTATTGTAATATCATATTTAGTTTTTAGTTTTTGCTTGTAATTTCGTCCTACAATGCTTTGGAATGACAATAAAGGAATCTTGAATGTTATAATATATTGTATTGTCCTATCATAGCACATCATATTATGCTATATTACACTGTATTGTATTGTCAATGTCATATATTGTATCATATGATGTTATCATATTATTACATATATGTGTATCTATATGAATAAGTATATACGTGACAGGCGGGCTGCTCTGCTGAAACATGCAAGTGTGAGCTGACCGGCGTAGGGCAGCCGTTCCCTCATAACGCCCTGACGGCCGTGGAGCAAAACGCCACTAGATGCAACCAGAACATCACGCCACAGAAGGTACGTCTGTTTTCAGTCAGTGACCGGCAGGAAGATGTTGACACTGAGACACGGTGTATGTTCTCCAAGAGCGGGTTCCAGACCTGCTCTTGGAGAACCACTGACACACTGAGACACAGTGTATGTGTCAGTGGTCCTCCAAGAGGGGGTCCGGACCCCGCTTACGGTCGCGAGACACGTTGTATGTGTCAGTGTTCCTCCAAGAGGGGGTCCGGACCCCGCTTACCAGGGTCACGAGACAGGCGAGACACAGCGGAGGGGGTCACGAGATGATTTTCAGAACTTAAATAACATTTTAAAATTATTATAATTAGCGTATTTTAGCATTTCTAGTAGTAGTAGAGTTTATACATTACGTTGGTGTATTCTGCTACTAGCCTATATTTAAGTTAAATCCTATCAAATAATAATATGGCTGTTATGCTTCTACCACCACTGGGGACAGCGGTGGGTCGCGAGGCACTGTTATTTTGGGGTCACGACCTGAAAAGTTGGAGAACCCCTAATATGTGACTATAAGGGGCATAAAGAACTCAAGAACATTCATGACATGGGCCACAATGAGGAAATCTACCTTATTGCATTAGATGCTTTATCATTTTACTTGCAGACATGGTAGCATATTTGTTACTACCTGTAAACGTATTTTATTATTAATATTATTATTATTATTAGTGTATAATAACACAGTTCTGTGTGTTCACAGGAAACACATTTGCAATAGATTGGACAGGATTTATGCTTTTACTCTTTGTCATTTGTTGATTTACCATGCTGACTCTTTTATAGTGCTGTATTGTACAAAGAAATAAAACTACCAATTTGAAATGTAACACTGCGCTGTCCACTGTATATCATGTATAGAAAATGCATGACAGTTTATGAAAACCGTGTCAATGTCCATGAAATGAATGAACTAATGCCTACAGCAGTTGGACAATAATCAAATACTATAATCAAAAGATAACCACTATAATTAATTTAGTTCAACATGACATAAGACATTTATAATGTAGGAAACAAGCACACAATTATTTAAATCACACAATAACTCACACAATTGTTCCGAAGCATTGCTTTTATGCCATTCACATGACGCGGCGGTTGAAGTTTGCGGAATTTGTCCTGGTCTGAGAATACCAGGAGAAAAACTGAAAGAAAAACTGACCCGACCTGACATTGCTCCCCCCCCTCCTCCCCACACACCCATTAACTCCTCCATCACCCCCCCAGGTCCAGGAGCTGGACAGTCTCCTCCTGGGCCTGGACCACCGCCTGCCCCAGCTGGAGCGAGACATTGCCCAGCTGGAGCGAGAGGATGACGGGGACCTGTACGGCACCATCAGCCTGCAGGTCATAGAGAGCGAGCTGGCAGAGATCCTGGGGCTCATAGCGAAGCTCAACAGCACCACCCAGAGGCATCAGCAGCTCAACGCGGAGGCTGCGCTGGAGGTATGACTGAGGCTGAAGCTGCAGTCAGCTACTGTAAGACCATTGTAAGATAATACGGTTTTTATCAAATTCGCCAAATATCTCCTCGCATTTCGGTACTTCTACACAGCCCTGAGTCCATAAATAGGAGCATAAAACAAAGTGGCGAATGCCGCTCACGCCAAGTCAGTCTGAGTGAGTCAGTCTGGAAAGCAAAGAAATCCTTACGACTGAGTCCGAATAGCAATTGATCTGACAAATCAGCGTAGCCATGGGCGTGGTTTAGGTGTGTCGACAGCGAAAACGACTTGAAAACAACAATGACAGACAGATCCAATCAACTGCCAAGAGTTTTTTGAAAGTGTCCGTCCAATTTCAAACAGTTTTGATGGACGGCTACACGGATGGACTTGTGTCTAACAATGCATCTGGCAAATCAGACTAGGCCTGTTATGCTTTTCCTTTTATTTTATGTGTCATGTATTGTATTGTGTGTCATGTAACCGTCTGCCAATTTACAAAGCCAAAAGCACACACAAGAGGGAATAACCCTCTCCTACAGATAACACGTTTTTAAGCTGCCTGAAATGCTTGATTAGAATTCCCTTTGCTTACTTCCATGACACGGTGATGCGGCACAATGTCACGGAAGTAAATGTTCACAGTCCTTATTGGCTGGCTACCAGCAAGCTACCATGCAGGCACACAATAAACAGCGAAAATAGAGGCACTTTGGTCATGTTGTGAAGACACTCTTTTGTGCATTGCTAGTGGAAACTGTAATGCTCTGGCCAAAAGTAACAAATACGTCAGTGGTTGGAATGATTATTATCACTGTTCTAAACATTTTACTGTGTCCGGCACTTCACAGATGACTTCCTCTAGCAGAAGCCTACTAGTACTTTTAGTACCGCCCCTCAGGGATCAATAATGTGCTTCTCACAATAATAACGCTGAGTTAGCAAGAAAAGCGACAATATAAAAATAGAATGATGGGGTAGGGTTGCACATTATTGCAATTTCAGTTCCCTTAACCTTTGCTCTAGCCCTCATGGGAAATCACTTGTCTTTTTTGTATTGTAACAAACAGGCAGCATAATTCATATACATTTATATAATATATATATAATAAAATATACAATAGAAAATATAATATTTAAAAAATATAATGTTAATTAAAGGTATAGTTAGCGATTGTAAGCTAATACACTATTTGTCAAATTCACCAAATATCTCCTCACACACTGTTAGCTTACCTTTCTACTTATTACCTATATTAACTTATTCTAGCATACTGCAGCTTTAATGTATTTTTACACAAATTGCCTCAGCTATTTTCTAAACAAATATGTTTTAATAGTAACAATAAACACATCCTGTCTTCTCATATTTGCATGTGCATGCACGTGTAAGGGTGTAGCCTCGTGAGAACAGCCAGGGTGACTCGGTTTGGTTTGTCCCAAAGCCCCCACTTCCTCACACAAGGTCATAATGAAGAAGTAGAACTACATAAGACAAGTACTGTGCCCAAACAGAAAATAAAAAGCATTCCCCCACTGACCTGACACCATCTTCACATCCTATAGGCTCATATAGGTTATACTATTAAACCAATCACCGCTACGCCACTTTGGTTTGATGACGTGTTGTGTTAGTTAGGACAAATACGTTTAAGTGGAATATATACATGTCCAGAACCCAGAACAAACAGCTTAGCTAACTCCGGCTGTGATGCTGTTCAGATCCAGGACCTGCGGGAGGAGATGGGAAACTTGGAGGCCTATGACGAGATGGAGGTGGTCAAGAGACAGCAAGCGAACAAGCGCCTACGGAGAGACCTGGAGCAGTGCAAGAACGGGCACGACCACCCTACGGCCCAGCCAACCCGCTCCCACGGTACATCTGGCACGTTCAAGCCCACAACATGTGCTGTTGGAGATGGATACATTGGATTTTCACATTAATGCTTCCTTGATATGATGTGTGTAACGGATTGACTAATCAGTGATTATAAGATCATATACTTTTTGTCAAAGGCAGCAAATATGTACTCGCATGTCCATTAGCTGCCATTGTTCTGTTGTGAAAATAATCTGGTGTTACTACACAGCCCGAGCTGCGTAAATGGGAACACAAAGTGATGCAGACCACACACAACAATATTCTAGCCTTTGCAATGCGTTTCTAATGAGGGGGGGGGGTGCTGGAACTTCTGAGGAAGCACCTTATGGCAATTGAAGGGAGATGTGCTTTTTTTCTTCCAAATATCAGAAATCATTCTGACTCCATCAGAATCAGTTAGAATAACTGACTATACCTTTAAAAGATTATACATAATTTCCTCTTCCCCCACCTTATTCCTCCCTCCCCCCCTCCCCATCCATCACCTAGGTAACTGTCCACATGGCCGGCTTCTAAATGTGACAGGTCCAACAGTGTTCACAGCCGGGGAGTATCCTGGCTCCTACAAGTACGGTTCGTGGGGTCGTGACCCAAAGCCTGACCCGGGAATGGAGCGCTGGTATTGGTTGGTGATGCTGACCTCTAGCAACATATATGCACACTACGTCCGTCGTTATGCAAGTCTGAGTTCCCTCATTGTTGGAGTGAGTATACCAGGTAAAAACATTATTTTGTTTAAAGATGTATAAAGGTCCCCTATCACTTTATGTATTCATGTATATTAAAGATATAAGATAATAAAGGTCCCGTATCACTTTATGTATTCATGTTTATTAAAGATATAAGATATTAAAGGTACCCTATCACTCAACGTATTCATGTATATTAAAGATGATATAAGATATTAAAGGTCCCCTATCACTCTACGTATTCATGTTTATTAAAGATATAAGATATTAAAGGCCCCCTATCACTCTACGTATTCATGTTTATTAACGATATAAGTTATTAAAGGTACCCTATCAGTCTACGTATTCATGTTTTTTTAAAGATATATTAAAGGTCCCATATCACTCTATGGATTCATGTTTATTAAAGATATAAGATATTAAAGGTCCCCTATCAGTCTACGTATTCATGTTTTTTAAAGATATATTAAAGGTCCTCTATCACTCCACATATTCATGTATAATTTGCATAAAGATATAAGATATTAAAGGTCCCCTATCACTCAATGTATTCATGTATATTAAAGATGATAAAATATATTAACGGGTCACTTTAAGACCATCTAGGCAATAGCAAGATTCCTAAAATGTGTTTATGTAGGTTACACACTAATGATATTTCACATTGTACTCTTGCATGTTTGTGCGCTCCTGCACGTCCTTGTATGTGTAACAACAACCACAAAGTATGCACGTTGTCCACCTGCCATTGGCAATACAACATTGATAATGCGCCTTGCGCTGACTTTAGACCAGGTTTTTGCCGGTCAAACACGGAATCACTTATTGATGCCTAAAGATAGTAATGTGTCAGCAATGAGCTAGACCACACCTCATTCTTAGACAAATACGGGCATTTGCAAGTGCATTTGCTATTTAGACAATATGGCCTCTGGACGGGAAAATAACAACTGCGTTGGTCTGAAACTAGCAAAGATGCTTGTGTTCCCGCTTTCCTCGGTTGTGAGATAGGACCCTAAATGTCACCTGTTCCAAGTAGACTGTGTAAAGATGCAAGATATTAACATGATATACTTTATTACTTTAGATATTGTGTAATGTGTAATGATATAAGACTAAAAGGTCCTTTATTTGTCCAGATATTCATGTATAATATGTGTAAAGATATTAGATATTAAAGATGTCCTATCGTAAAAAGTGTATCAATGTTTTTCCATACAAACTGGCAATTTGCTGTTAGTAGAAGTTAATACCAGTACAAAATAAAATACAAATGAACAACTATTTGATTGCAATAATTTTCTTTTCAGTATTTTTACCTATTTCATTATTTCTTTTCTGTAGGTAATGTTCAGATCCACCCCTCCAATCCAACCACCAACACCATCCAGGGACCAAACGCTGTCATGTATGGAGAAGCGCTGTACTACGGCTGCTACAACCGAGATGCCGTCTGCCGTTTCGATCTCACCTTAAAGACTGTTACATCCGTGGAACTGCCCAAAGGCACCAGGTATTATCTTAGGTGGACTAATTGATTGATAGATAAATGTTGATGCTTTTTGTTTAACTACATGTATTATAACAACTAGGCAAGCCTAGTTCAGCCGGCAGCGGGCATGAGCCAACCCCACACCATAGGCCAATACATAGTTTAGCATGCAAGGTTCCTCTCTGAAATTCCACAGATTTTTGTTGCAACGGTATTAGTGCATTACCGCCTGTTAACATGGTGCATTACCATCACCTACTGTCTAATAGCGCATGTGCTTTTTAACAAGGTCAGTCAGTCAGTCAGTGTGACATTTGCTCATATTGGCTGGTCCCGCTACATACGGTCCGGCAAAATCATTGACATACTTGCAACCATGCATCTTATTAAAATACTAAACAACAGATAGCAACAGCATAGTTGAAATGATCCTCCTTTCTGTCTATTAACTAATTGTACTCTATATCAGGTTCAACAATAAAGGGAACTTCTGTACCCTCGATGCTTGCTACCCCTACACTGACCTGGACCTGGCGACCGACGAGAGCGGCGTATGGGTCGTCTACTCCACCGCTCAGAGCTTTGGCAACCTTGTGCTCACTAAGGTAGAGCAGGGCTCCCCGCCGACCCTGGGCCAGACGTGGACGACGGCGCTCTACAAGCAGTCGGCGAGCAACACCTTTGTGGCATGTGGCGTGCTGTACGCCACCAGATACGTCAGCAAGGACATAGAGGAGATCTTCTACTCATTTGACACAGCAACGGGCGTTGAGAGGTTCAACCACGGCATCAACTTCCACAAAATGGCCGGGAACGTGTACTCCCTCAACTACAGTCCCGTGGACCAAATTCTGCATGCCTACATAGAGTCAAACATGCTCTCCTATAACGTGGTGTTTGGCTAATTTACCAATCCAAAGCCCTGCCCCTTTCACTTGTCCTACCTAGTTACTGTAACTAGGTTGGAAAGCATAGAAAGCTATTACAGGAAAACAGACAGGAGGTTCAGTCAGATTCAAAAAAATGCTCTGTTATTGGAGGACATGCAAAAGGGGGGTGGGCTTGGAATGGGTCAATTTGACCATGTTAAAGGCTAATATTTCATTACAATAAAAATGATTCATTATGCACTGTTACACCTGCGAAGTTGTCTATTATTTTGTTTGTTTCCTTTTAAACTTAACTAATTCAAATAAATGGGTTGCAAATGTGTTTGATATGTACATTTTATCTGGGGATATATTTTCTGATGAATATTAATTTCGAAATAATTCAGAACAGGCGGATTTAATGCTACCATTCTTGTCTGTGAGACATTTATGTAATACCAGACATTCAACTCATACAGTTCAAGCATATTGTCTTTATTTCCATTTCATTACTGGTTCAGTACAGAGACAGAGACATAATACTTTGTATATATGTATTTATACATAATATATATTGGAACTTTACAGTGCACTCCTGAAAGACAACAAGGTTAGAGTCCCTCTATGTGAGTCAAAACAAGCTCAATTAAAATCGCCACAATATCAAACAAGCTTTACACGAACAATTTATTGCTCTATACAAATCAACCATTCTGGCATAGGAAAGAGAAGAGCATTAGTACACATCATTCGTTGTAATTATACCCACACAGATTTACACCCTACTGCTATAAAACGGGAAACCTCTACAAAGAATGGAAACAGAACAAAGGTTATGTCTTCATCACAATACAATAGTGTTCAGGCCAACGCCCACTGGCAGCGTCTGACGCGCGTCGACGCCGAGGTTTAGAACGCGGTTCTATTGTTTGGGCGTCAAGCCATAAACACACATTGAACATCTGCAGGTTTCTCAGCTCCTCCGTCAATTTGACTTTACCTTTCGAACGTTGCATTCCTTGACGCACCGCCTAACGACGCGCCCAGTGGGCGGCGGCCTCCGGAATGCTCCGTTTGGAAAATTCAACATGAAAATATCTACAAGTGCAAGGTCTACAGATCACACAGAACCTTAACCATCCAATGTCAGCCATTATAGGGCAGTGATCCTTCACCTTAGTTCACAGACCTTCAGGGTAAAGCATGAAGGATGCTTTTGCAAGGGTTAAGGGACAGCTGTTAAAATGTTCTATGGTCCTAACGTAGTGCTCGAAAGACAACATAGCCAGGGCGTAAACACATTCAGAAGCCCCGATACAGTGTACAGAATGCAGAGAGCAATAAAGGAAACCTAAGTGTTACTGGTAAAAATTGCCTGGTGAATAGCCAAGCACCACTGTGCTGTGTGTGTGTGAGTGCACGCGGGTGCGTGTCTTAAGAGATTTGGAATACTGTTTTATCAGACACACCAGTAATCACATTTTTTATTACATTTTTTTTTCTACATTTTGTCTTTGATTTCTCTCATTGCTCCTACCTTTAATTGTGCCCATTTTTCACTTTACCTTTCAATCTACTTACTACCATCTTTCTTCAATTAACACCAACAAAGCATTCACTCGTTTCACGTCAGAATATCTGTCTCTCTTCACTAACAGTTCCTCTCTGTGTTATGTAGCGTCAGTCGCTCGTTTCATGTCCAGCCAATCCAGTTGCTCTGGTACATTACAGCACAACACACACACACACACATGCACGACAAGGTGACTTCAGCTCATAGCCCTTTAAAGTGCTGCTGGGTACACCTGCGACGGACGGGGCACAATGTGATTTGTTATGGGGAAAGGCGCGGGGGGGCTATGGTTTTAATTGGATGCATGGGGATGCCCTACATTTTGAGCCTGGAGCCCAACTGGCTCCAAATAAGCCCCCTCTCTAATAGGCCTCCTCAGGAAATGCAGACCCTTAGCAGTGGAGGGAAGATACAAGCTTCTACGAGAGGACAAGGAAGAAGGGATTTAGCTAAAGCGTGGTTACGTAAATACTGTACAATAGTAGGCAAATAAACCTCAGGGACCCTGTGACCCTTGTTACGCTAAAGGTATAGTTAGCCATTCTGCAGAAAGCTTGTTGATATTTGAATTAGATCAAAATGAAAACGCACCTCCCTTCAATGCCATAGGCCAAGTGCACCCTCAGAAGCTCCGCCCCCACACATTTACACTTTTAGGCTCGGATAGTGTTTAGTGGTGCGGTCTGCACCACTTTGTGCTCCAATTTACAGAGCCAGGGCTGTTAAGAAATACCGGATAACTTTCTCAGAGTGCACACACAATGACCGGCTAACAGACTGTTTAGTAGATATTCACTGAATTTGACAACAAGTGAATTTGCTCACAATCGCTGACTATACCTTTAATGTTAAGGGGCTGTTCAGTGTGGCAGACAGTAGTGCACAGCTATCGTATTCTACTGCGGGAAATGAAATGTATACTATATAATTTAATCATGCTTATAATTAAATGGTTACAGTCCATGTATGCGTAGGCATGTGTGTGTGTGTGTACTGCAGCTTTGGTATATCAACCAGCTCGTGCTCTGATTGAAGGGTCTGCGACCTTTCACCCAGAGCTAAGAGTTTATCTCGGGACTTCCTGGGGTCTGCCTGAGGCCCTGTTCTGGACTGATTTGGTTGTGGCTGGGGTGTGATTGTCATGAAGGAAGTACCACAGGCTACAGAAAATGAGCAGAACATGTTATGGTTTTGACAAACAGAATAGTGTTCATGTGTGTCCCGCGGGATGTCACCCAGCTGGGTTAGGTGTCTTAAAATAGATGGTCCTTTGCTTGTTTAAGATGTGCAACTCCTATCTACTCTCAAATACATCTACTTACACTTATTGTAACCCCTACCTACGCTTAAATACAGTAGATACATGTTTGCTATGGTTGGTAGATACAGTAATTACAAGTATGCTATATAGTATATATTATAGCTATCTATACTTTATGTTAGCATGCATGCTAAATGCTACTGATGAGCTATGCGTGGCAGAAACATAACACAGGGATCATATCGTTCTACAATTGGCTGAGTTCTACTGTCTGTCAAACCATGGACACGCCCCTGTAGCGTCCCACAATGAAACTGCTCTTCCCTTTCACAAAGAGAGAAATTCTACTGTACATAGAAAGGAGCAAGTAAAATAATAATGCCTTCTTTGCATATCCTGCTGATTTACCTTCCAAATAATTCACCTATTTTCATATTCTACATAGTATCAATAACTCATACTGGTGTTAGAATGTTGACAGGCAAGATTGGAGTTTATAGTTTGTTTTGTTTTTTGTTTGCTTGTATGTTTTTTTTGTGGGGGATAACTACAGTAGGTTAGGAGACACTTAAAGAGGAACCAAAACATGCCCACAGTACAATATATCTTGGGTGGAGGTTTAAAGGCGGCGTTTAGGCTTTAGTAACAACAACACATGTTATAATACAGTGGAAGGAGGGAGCGAGCAGTAGCTAAAGCCTAAACATACCCCTTCTCTCTTGCAAAGTACCACGACACACACACACAGGTGTTCCCAGACGTAATTATAAGTTAGGAGCCACGCTGTGTGCGTGCATGCAAAGCCTGCCTCCCTCCCCCCTCTCTCCCCCCACCACCACCTCCTCCTCCTCCTCCATCTCTTCAGCAAGACACCTCCATGGTGTGGGAGACTGGGCCCACCCCCTCGGTGCTGTCGGAGTGGGTGCATGCACGCGAGCGGTTGCCCTCCACGGAGCCGCCGCTGGTCAGGGAGGCGGTCCGGGAGCGGGCCAGGCGGGTCATGCTGGCCGATGGCACTGTTGGGGGGGAAGGAGAGTGTGGAGAGAGGATGAGGGAGAGCGAGAGACGGGGGAGAGAGAGGGGGAGAGAGAGAGAAAGGGGGAGAGGGAGAGAGGGAGAGAGAGCATTAGACACGTTGCAGCGTCTCTTGTTCTTCGTGGACGTGGCAGTCTCGGGGAGCTCATGCCAAACGTCCTTTTGCAGCTGCCTCAAGAGGCAGCTGGCCGCTGATTGGCTGATGTGTCTCCATGGCGACACATCCCTGCATTCAGCGTTAGCACCATGCATGTCGGCCTAAAGTACACAACCATGACCATGCCCCAAAAAACAATACTAATAGCCCGTGTTCACATTCAGCAGTTCGTCTTTTAGCAAGACGTCAGTCTCATGCGTCTCTGGTTGGTAAAAAAAGGGAAAAATGCAGCACAGCAAAGCTTTGATTATTGTGAAGATTCAGTGTCTGGGCTGTCTCCAAACAATAGCTTAGAACAATGTGGTTATACTTAGCTAGCTTAGTGGGTAGTTTGTGTCTCACCTGGCAACACCTGCTACATGTAGCGGCAAAGCTAACAAGTGCTACACACATCTACAGTTGATGGGCAATAATATTTTCCATGGTCTGGGTTTAAAAGTATTAAACTACTCTTTTTAACTAACTGTTTTTTTTAATAATAATTAAAAGCTAAAACAGGCAAACCAACATTAACTAATTGAGGAGCAAGTTTCCAAAACTCAATCAGTCCATTGAGACAGATTGAGAAAATATATTCATTGTTAAAATCGGTGTTTTAGCTTTATAGCCTTCTATTCAATGTCTATCATAGGCTGAAAATGTATCACGTGCACCAGCGAGATAGAGTGAATTTTAACACTGTTTTAATTTGCAGATTTTAGAAGACCTATAAAAAGCACAAAATGGCACCCATAACTCAAAATTGACCAAATGCAACTTGAGTGAGTTTTGCTACTCAATTTTTGGTTTCACCACGAAGAGAAGGTGTTCACCTGTATTTCAACATCGTTTAACTCACAACACAAGGTAAATACATTTGTTGGCCATGTCCATGTGTGTACTGCAATGGCGAACAACATTAATATTGCCATTGATTTATTTCAAGTAAATAAATAAATAAAATAAATCAATTAGACAGAACAGGATAGTTGCGTTTAAAATGCCCAAGGCTAGATCAAACTGGTTGTCATGCACAACTATATCAAAAATGCAGCAGTAAAGGTAAGACGGGAAGAGGCAGCTGATTTTTCCAAAGACGGAAAAAATAATTAATAACTATAATAATAACTTTAAGATAAAAATGCATTGGCAGCAAAAATAAAAATAAAATAAAATCAATGCTGATTTAAAAAGTGCTGATGTCATCAGAGGGGGACAGTGGTAGAAGACCAGAGGTGAACAGGAAGCAGGAAGTACCTTGCCCACAACTCAACCTCCGATCCTTCACATAAGCAACTGAGAGACCAGGGTGTGGGAGACACAAAGGGCAGAATTAACACAACATACACATTCATTAGCACACATTAAGCCTCAATATCGTCAACACGAACACAACTTAACAAGGTCTCAGCTGTCTCTCAATCACACAAACACTGTCTTCGTCTATCTAAATACTGCTGTGTTTTCTGTAGTCACAATCACTTACTGTATCCCATTCCCTGGAGGAAGTATTTGAAGGCTTCAGTCAGTTTGGCAGGCTATAAAAAACAAGTACATTTTTCTGAAGTAAAACAACCATACCAGCAATACAATGTTAATTTACAGAAGTTAAAGGTACAGTACATTCCTTGGCCATGCTATACTGTAGCACCTCCACCTTAGCTTACTGTTTATGTTTTTAGCCTACAGTTTAGTCGTAGGAGCATTCCACTTCTGGATTGTGAATTCCTACTTATTAGACCATTTCCAATGTGAAAGAATGTTTTTGTAGCTTTTCTACACTGCAATCATACATTATTGTTACCATACAGGCCCTATGGTTTACTGTGGCTGAATGAAACCAGAAGTGGAATATTAGCGGCAGACCAACCAAGGTGGAAACTCTAACGTCGAGAAATTAATAAAACAAGGAATTACAAAATCGGCAGTTTCTCAAATGGCTGGCTGCAAAAGGGAGTCAATCCCAACAACTCCCATGTTAAAATGTCTGACTTTACAGCAAAAATAAACATGTTCACAGTCTGGTTCAAAATATGTCTTTAGTGTCTATAGCTCATGTCGACAACTGTACGGGGGATGAATTTAATTTGCAACTCATCAATCAAATTAAAATATATTAGCCATACATATATCCCATTTTATTGGAAAAAGGTGGGAGTTTGAGGCGGAGTCAGAGACAACAAAAGATGGCGACGACCAGAGACAGTACAGCTCGATCTTCAAACCCATTCTTGAGAAAAGCATTGGG
>JAODUH010000914.1:0-13251 GCA_027564835.1 Typhlichthys subterraneus
GCAACATCTTCGATATGATATTGCGCAACGTGATATTGCGATAACGATACTGAATCGATATATTGTGCACCCCTACTATTAACATTACATAAATGCAGTGCTTTATCAAGGTCCGCCAGTATCTTAAAGCAGACTTGTTGCCAGGTGACAGTGACAACTAGAGGTCGGGGCATAGTGATTAACCAAGAGATCAGGGTGACATTGTTGCTAAAACGGTGTGTGTGTTTAGGGGTTGTGTGCATACGATGTGGTCAGACTGAGGTTAAGTGTTAATTGTGTGCTCTAGCAAAGCACAGCAGCATTACTAATAATTACATACATATATCCAACACAAGATGCCCATTCTGGCCAGAGAATGGGATGCTAATATCAAATATTCATTGAGGATATAACAAGTTTGTTCTTCGGCTCAGTTTTACTGCAGAAGCATCCCTCAGTCCCAAGCACACAATGGCTTTGCTTTAGTCTGTCTGAATTCCTTTACACAAAGATTGGTCAATTATAAGCTTTTACACATAGCTGCAGAAATGACTCACCATGTCAACAGTAATCTGTCCGATGTTGGTTTTGCCATACTGCTGTTTGAAGTTCTTGATCCTGGTCTGTTCTTTAGGGACAAGGTCTGCCAGAACATCCTTCAAATTCTGTCAGAGATAAAGACAAAGGCATCTTGTTCCACCCAATTTAAATTACACTTGAACTAATCAACAGCAGTTATACAGAAACATGCTAAAAGACCATATTGATTTCAGATAAACATACTATTATTGACTTTAGCTAAAAGGAAGTCAGTTAGTCAATCTTAGATTAGTAATCAGCAAAAACAGTGTAGCCCGAGATAACTCACCGTTGATGCGCTGGCATGTCTGGCAGCCACAAGGACGCTGGTGGCATTCTGGTGGGATACCACACAGATTTTAAGCGGTGGAAAAGCATTAGAACACAAATCCTGCTAAATCAGATGACCTCAACGAAAAGCCGTAGTGAATACAAGTGAATCTCAAATAAACATGAAAAGGATGTTACAACATGTACCAAGAAGTTGTCTAATATTATTACCAGGTAATAATATTAGACAGATTCAATAACACAATAGTGTCTTGATTTAAAATCTAAGTAAAAACATTGCCCATTGCACTAAAATTTGGACATCCCATGTTAAATATTGCTCTACTTGTTTTCTTACGACTCACCCTGTGTCAGCATAGCACACCTAACATTATCAGATTGCACAGTTCCATAATAATGCTTACAGGTGTTCATGTAGTCTTCTATATTTTCTGACAATCCTATCATATAAAACTGGAATTCAGACCAAGTGCTCCCATCCCGCCAACACAAATGAAGTTGTGCCAATCTGATTTAAATAATCTGAGGCTTTTGGCTACAATGACTGTGGTTGACCAGAACTAAATATAGGAATGCTAGAATAGCATGCTAAGTGCTAAACACTGACCAATGATGTGTTATGTTAAAATCCACCTTTCAATAGCACACCCATATTTTATTTCCTGAAGATTGAAGTCTCATCTTAAAAGGTAGTCCACTATTGCAAGCTAAATGTAAGATAATACACTGTCAAATTCTACAAAAATCTCCTCACACTTTGCTATCTTACCGTTTTCTGTGCGTGTTAAAAAAAATAATGCGATACTTCTACACAGTCCTTGCTTCATATATAGTAACATAAACAAAGTGGCGAACACTGTTCGTATCAACAATATGAAGCACTATGCTTTACAATGCATTTCGACGTGTGAGGCGCCCCCAAGGAGGAGCACTGAGCGATACTGTTTTGATTTGAGCTTTCAGTTGGCAAGAATGACTGAACATATCTTAAATGTTGCATTCCAATCTCCATAGTAATAAAGGGGTAGTGTTCACCAATATCAGGTCACAAAACAATCTGGAATATATTCTGATAGACCCACTCTCTCTTGCCTTGCATGAGGCTGACTATGCATGAATTTTGGAAGCAAGGTGTACATCAGGAGGAGGAGCAAACTAGCCTGGGTGCATAAGGATGGTTACCAGTATCCACCTATGTTTGGCATTGGCAGTGGAACAGCTGACTCCTGAATCATCTGTCTACATTTTACAGTGTATATCTGACACATTACTATCGTGTCTGCTGACACACAGTTGAAAATCTTCCAGCCTTCTTTACGAGTAAGATTATGTATTGTTTCATCATTTTCACAAGGTCCTCAAAAGCTGCGATTGCATATCACATATTAACCTGAAGCAAGCTACTTTAATATAACATTCCACGATAAACAATATACCCAACAGGAAAGCCTGCTTTCATTGGTCACTGCTTCTCCCCCTCAATGGGAGGGGGAGGAGCCTAGCAGAGGAACAGGTGTCTCCACTCCCACTAGGTGCACCATGCAACAACCTATGCTTCACAAAGAGTGGGCCTGACAACTGTGGGCTTTAGAGCTCATATAATTAGAAAATAATTAGTAACACTTCACTTGTTACCTGCACCTTCTAAAAGCAATTGTGGGATTGATTATTAAAACAGGACATAGTCCTACCTAGAGGCTGAATGGTAATTAGTCAACATACAGCAGCCTTTAGGCTGAATTCATAAAGGCTATGCAATAACACTGATATTTAAATTACATGTAAACTACACGTAGTTTTATCAAAGTATCTCCACCACTAAAATGTGTAAAACAATTATAGAAAAAGTAGTACCGGTATTTAGCATTTCCTGGGCTCACCACTCCCGTTACACCTGAATAATTTTTAACATACCATACATACACACATTAACTCATCACTGATGTTCTAAAGATTAAATCACATGATTTAACCATGCTATATTACTCATGATGCACAACTTGTGACACAGAAAAGGACCTTCTTCAAAAAGGCTGGTTATGTAATGCAAGTTGTGCCAGTCTGATTTCAATTATCTGAGGTTTTTGGCTACAATGACTGTGGTTGACCAGAACTACATATTGTAATGCTAGAAAAGCATGCCAAGTGCTAACACACTGACCAATGAGGTGTTACGTTCAAATCCACCTTTGAATGGCACACCCATGTTTTTACTTCCTGAATATTGAAGTCTCATCTTAAAATGGTAAAGTCAGCCATTGCAAGATAAACGTAAGCTAATAAACTCCAGAAAAAGACCTTCATTGAAAAGGCTTGTTATGTAATAAAGAATGAAGTAGTAAGAAGTAAAATGCTTCTGAACTAAAGATTAACATCGATAAAGTAATAAATTGGCATGCCCTGAGCAAACTCCAGATTGACTAATTGACACCATTCAACTACAGGGTTCAAACCAGCAAAATGTGGAGTTTTGATTATTTGTTTATACATAGTCGATACATTTTTATAAATTCTTATTAGATGTATGGATGTCTTAAATTAGTGTGCATCAATTAGTTAGAGTTATGGGAGGAAAACGCCTGCTTAATGCAAAAATGTACCAAATATTGTCTTGCTTTTAGAGGGTATAACACAATTCCATCTGGTGATATAAGTAAAGTATCGGATCATAAAACAGATGGATTAAATGTTCACCTGAAGGTCAAAGCAGAATGAAATGTGTTCTGACAGAGAAATACACAGTATTACTGTAAACGTATTCAGTAAATCATACTGGTGCAGACAACAAATGGTTGGGTTTAACAGTTATAACCTAAAGTTTACACTGAGTAGTGAAAGGAATCCCCATAGCCTCTCACAATAACAGGCCAACAGAAATATCAAGGTTTCCCTGCTAACGCTAGCCAACATGAAACGAGCTAGTAGGCGTTATTACTCATACGTTTTTACAGTTATGTGTTTATGTGTGTGCCAAACCAACATACATGATATGTTTTAAGTACTATTCACGTGTCATTTTAGCCAGATACTGAGATATTCGTTCATCTTGCGGTACTTGCAAGGGCTAACGTTAGCCGGCTATCTACCGTAACTACTTTAGGTTAGCTACTTATCGTCGTTAGCTTAATAGCTACAATTTATCGGCGGCTTTACTGGGGAAAGTCACAGTTAATCCCATGGTTACATACCTTTGGATTAAGGAGTTTGGGTGCTATCCGGCTGAGAGTGAGAAAATACATTGTGTCTGTGTGAAGGTGTTATTTCCAACTAATGTTTCAGAGCTGAAAACGCCGCTGCCAGTGCACCGCGGAGCTGGTTGAAGGTGCCCCTCCAGAAAGCAGAAGGTTGAAGAGGGATCCAGGCCCGCAAGTAGCCGTAAAAGTGATTGGGTAGGGGGTAGGCGCGTACAAGTATCGTAATGCTATGTGATTTGCTAGATTATTACTAGCTGTGTGGCGATTGGACAGTTTTACAGTTATCTCTGACGACACCGCACTTGGTCATGAGAATGTGTGTTTAGTGTCCACATATTGTAAAGTACCGTACCAGTACCCCAATTCTAATGTGTAGACCGGTAGACTACCAAAAAGCATTAGACCCTGTGCACTGTTTATCTGTTGTTTATAGAAAAACAACGGTTAGCCATGTGTATGATGGTCGACTTCTGTGATATATCCATAGGCGTCCTTGAGAGTGTAAGGCTGGTCACATACTGTCATATTGACTGAATATAGCCTATCAGTGATCATAAGATAACTGTCATGATCATGCAAAGAAAGATATTGAGAATCCTCTGTGCTTATAAGAAGACCATCATTACTCAACAAGTCATAGTCTATGTAAAAACAGTGATACTTCAACTATCAATTAATTCAAAGTATAATGTCAATGATGTAAAGCCAAGTGCAACAAACCACATAACATTTGCTGGATAGTAGCCTAATAGAATACATTATTACAGAACAGTGAACAGTGTTGACTGTTGGCACGTGGAGATTAAATTTGCTATTTCAGATTTGCAGATTAATTTGGAAAACCCAAAGAAAGCCTACCAAAATATTCATACATGTCCAATACCTATTCAATGTTCAAAGAAGAGATTCTGAATTACAACTAATGTAGCACCACTCACTGTCAGTCTTTAGTTGAGTAGCCCCAAAAATGAAGCCCAGGTAGAACTGAATTATTCTACAAAGACAGGTGTCATGACAAATATACTGTAGATTTGCAGGGATCAACATCATTCTGACCAAAATGTAGGTAATGGCTATATATAATGTCTCAGGTAATGGTTCGTGGCTTTTTTCCACTTTGTCAGTGGAACTATTCTTTGAAAAAGTTTTTGTTTGAAAATCAAACATAGGCTACATGCCCCTCCTTCTACCTGCATCTACTGAGTAGCTTGCAATTCACCCTCCCTCCTCATCGCCCCACAGAATATGTGGGCTCAAAGCACTCTCTGCCCCTTTACATAGTCACCAAGTCACATAACCTTCTGTAGTGTTTCAAAACAACCTGTTGATATTTAGTCATCAATTACACATGCAAATCGTACTGTATCATTTGCCAATAAGAATTAAACCACAATGTTGCACAAAGGTCAATTAAGCCACACAAAAAACACATTTTAGTTGTAAAACAATAACTTTATTCTTCATTTTGAAACAAGATAAAAAAACAAAACAAGAGTAGCCTGTTCTAGAAGGACATTCCATTTTCAACATGCGATTTATCAGGATTAAGAATATTTGATTGATAGTTTTCTCCATAATGGCACATAGTTTCCTTATTGAAATGGAAAATAGTTACCTCATTGTTGTGCACACAAAGCTCAATGTAGTAAAACAGGAACAGGCAGCCAAATACATTATGTATAAACATCTGGAGATGTGCTTACAACCAGAGATGTGTGTGTATTTATATCACACCTGAAATGTGTAGCATCAATATTTTCCATAACCTTTCTTCATCACACTAATGCACGAAATACTAAGAAAACTATGGTAAAAATATATGAGATGTTTTTGGCACATTTAATACAATAACTTTTCTTGATTTACGAGGATTTAGGCAGCTTTTGCACATTTAACCCAGTTAGGCTAAATGAAGAACTGCAAAAATAATCAAATAAATAAAATAACGCATTGTAAACTACTCTTAATCATGCAGCCATTATGACATGCATGTAATTTACTATTTGTAAACGGGTATTCGAATCAGTAGCTTACTAACTCACATTATGTCTCGAGACTCATGTAAACAAACCAGGCCTTGTGTATTACGGCACCAACGATTGTGTGGAAGAAGGTGTACTAGAAGTTGTAGGCAATGATTCAAAGTGTCTGGTCCTTGCTCCTGCGCTCTGCTGGCTGGTAGTCTGAACCAAGGTAATGCATATCAGATGGCGTATAGTGTCTTTTCTCAGACGCAGGGGCGCTCTCATCTCAGTCCTCATCTTCCTCGGGCTCCTCTGCCACCACCAGGAGCAAGCTGTGCCTCAGGCAGGTGTGGAGGTAGTTCACCAGAGTTCGCTGGAAGTGCTGGACGCTGCGCGGTTCTCTCACGGTGTGGCCCTCGTCTGGGTACAACTGCAACGAGTAGTTGGCCTCCATCTTTACCAGGCGACTCAGGAGTTCAGCGCTATGCTGGAAGTGTACCCTCGCTTTGAGACCACAGAAATCACGCACACACACACGTTCACAACCGCACAAACGAAAGATACATTTAACGTCCGACGAGAGCCGGTCTGTGTGAATATCTGTCTATAAATCTGTATTATAGTTGTATATCTCACCATCGGCTGTTCCATGCAGTATGAGGAAGTTCTTGTCTTTCAGCTTGATCACCTCCTCCAGCAGAGATGCAGTCTAGAAAGAGAAACAACCAATTTCTGACTAGAGCCAAATCCATTGAGAATCTTGAAAATGTTAGTCTCCAGCATGAAACGTTTCATTACAGAGTACGCGTGTTCCTCTTTCACTGGAAGCCCGAGGTATCTCTCTGAGAATGCAGCGCCTGAAGGTAGAGGTATTTCAACATTAATAATCTAGTATTATCTCCCTTTGGAAAGTGTATAGTTTGAAGCCAGTTTTTGCTAAGGCATTTCCCAGAGTAAGGACTACATTCCTCAGGAGCCGCATTGCCTTGTTTGTAAAAAGCTACATCTACTCCCTATTATTGACAAGTTTGCCTTGAAGAATTTGGAATCACTAGCAATTACAGATACTATAGATTAATCACAAACACATGGAGACTTAGGAAACAGTGCAGTCAGTGAGTGGATTGTGTGGATCTTGAGTTATACTCACTATAGAGCCGGAAGTCACTTATAGGAGCCACCGCCGCAGTGCACTGAAATAACTTATCTGTTGCAGCTAACATCTTGAGAGCTAAATAACCACCAAACCCCTGCAAGGAAATGCATTAACATAACACTAAAGATGCACAGTAAGCATATCAGCTAAATATATTGCCACCTATTTGCAGTAGCAGAGCCTAAACAGCAAGTTAAAAAGCATTTGAACCTTGCCATAGAGGGCAATGCGACGATCATCAATGTAAGGCAGATGCATGAACCATCTGTGGAAATATTAGATCAAAAGCCATTGGGTTATTCATATACATTTACAGTGCGCCATTCTCAATGCCATGTATACAATTATATTAATAAAAGTGCTGACTCCACAACTCCCAGGTGATCTTTGACTCTAAGGGCGCCAAGCTTGCGAGGGTCCACGGAGGTGGTCTTCTGTCCGCGGCCAACCCCGCTTCTACCATCCACCCAGGCCAAGGCCACATTGTGGGTGCTAGAGAGGACCTGAGGCCAGCCCAGCGCGAATTCCTCCGTTGCGGTCTGACTGCCAGGGACGCCATCTCTGCGCGGCAAGAAGGGCACATGCTTAGCTCCTACTGCATCAGGTGTGTGGGGGCATTCATTACGTAACACACCACCCAACCAATAGCCGCTGTTCTGTATGTGCTGACATTACCCTGCGGCTGAAATCAGTGTAACAAACCTTGTAATGATAAATGTAATGATGATTGTAAGTGTTATGATGCGTGCCAACAGCTGGGTTGTCCTTCAGTGCCACTTACACAATGATGAGTAGAGGGTGAAGATTGGCCTCATAACCCTGAGGAAGAGATAGCTTCAGGTGCAGATCTATAAAACGCAGGCAGGGCAACACTGGGTCAACTGTCGGTGGAACTATCCCGAGGACTACTAACAACACATCCATATTCTCTGGCATCATGGCACAGTAAACACTTGTACGTGAACTATAGTGAGGCCCACAAACACTCACAGCTAATCTAAAATGCCTGGTATCAGCACTAGAGCCTGGAGCACAACATTTAATCAATTACAATTCTTTAAGGGGCTATCGCACCCCATTCCTTTCTTTGTTGGATATGAGACTGAGCAGCAGTCTGCAAATGGAGATGGACTGGGAAGGGGTCAATTGCTATCAGTGAATGTGTTTTATGATGATAATGATGTTGATTGAATAACGGATTGGTTATATAAATGAAAATAAAAGGTTGAATTAAAGTAAAGAAAGTAAAACGATGACTAGAATGTTTGGCTTTAGTACCATGGTTGTCAGCTGATAAGGTCCTAAATATGTTCTCTGTAAGTATCTTTCCCTCCAGGGCTTCAGCAAGTGGGGCGTTGTCCTCCAAGACTACGTATCCTGCAGTGAATTATGTCATTGTGTTAGACGCCACTATGCACATTACATTATTTGAGAATATTCATTACAGCAAATCATAATTGAGCCTCAACATCATCTTATTGTCCATTAATTGCCTCCATGCGGATCAATGACTTCTCCCCAGTCAAAGACAAGGGGTCACATCACATGCAAGCATTGTAGTCTTTCAATAAATAACTCGCTACCTTGTGGTCTTCGCTATCTGCGTGAATATACCACCCTCTACAGGCTGCTACGGAAAATAACAGGTAGATGTAACACTTAACTGGAGGGGTCCTTTGTACTGTGAACGGTCACTCTAGGGATTCCTGGACCTAGGGAATCATTACAAAGACATTATTATTAAAGCCTGAGGTAAAGCCTTCTAAGTGCAGTCTGCGTGTGGTTATGTGCCAGTATGTGTCAATGTGCTTTGTTTACCAAGGCAGTAAAGAGTGAAAAGGGTCTGATTGGGGCTGAACTCCGCTCTGAAAAAGCTACACCCATCTATAAGATTGCAAGAGAGACACTGGCGCTGAAAGACACCAACCAGCTCCACACTAAAAGATAAGCACAGGGAATAATAATAATATGAATGAAATGAAAACTTGAAAACACAGGCAGCAGACAGGACCTCATGTCTCGAGTGTCTCATCTATTCGCTATAAACATATGTCCCTGCCTGACCAGAACCTTCTCCCAGGTCAAAGAGGCACACTAGCGTATCAGTAAATTAGTGTAGTCATGGCAAGGTATTTTAGGCCTGCTTTCTCTGTGTAATCTTGACATACTGCATGCTTCTTTTCTTTTATTCTCTATTTGTGTGAATTGTCCTTGTGGTGGGAATCGTCTTAACAGAAAAACACAAAGACCACATGTCCCTGATGCACATTAGTGCCGAGTGATACTCCTCTCTACCGTTCCCCATCTCTCTCTCCTACGGGCCTCCTACGGGCCTCCTATACGAGCCTCCTACGGGCCTATGTTTTTCCAGACAAAACCTGAGTGGTGGGGCAAAACATCTGGGTTTTGAAGGTGCTATAGTACAATGGAGGAATATAAAATGTGCATGAAAATATACATTTAATTCATTTAACTTACAAAACAAATGTGTTGAGTAAAATGTAAGCTCACCTGTATAGATGTCTGCTTTGCCTAGACTCTTCTGTACTCAGGAAAAAGCTAATTAAAAAATGTTTTATTAAAAACATAACAGAGACAGACAATGTTAGTCATCACATATAATTTAATTAATTAATTTAACATTATTATTTATAAATACAATTGACTGCTGCGTGTCATGTATGGTGTGTAAACTCACAATGAATGCAAGAAAATACAATATGAGAGACCATGACAAAACGGGATTTAGCACTGCACAATAAGTAAAAGACTGCATGGAAACTCGCTGAGGCTCTACTTCAATCTGAGAGAGAAGGGCGCACACCCCAAGCAAAATAAAGGCAGACTTAATACTGTATATGGGCTGCTAAATCCAAGAAACAAAATCTATGTCTCTCTCATTGCCAATGCTTTGCCAGGAGCGAAGTCAGAGACAAAGCCAACTCCACACACTAAATGTCTTTTTGGCTATACATGAATGCATAATAATTATAACAATCATAATTTTAATAGCATTCTATAAAACATTAATGTAAATGTGATATGTATGGCAATCCTACCCATGTCACTTTTTACATGCATTGTGTGGCACTGAGAACTGACATAGAGCTTAAAGGGAATACTGCAAAGCTTCACACATACACACACACGCATGCACGCACACACACACACACACGCACACGCACACGCGTACCTGCCCACGCACACGCACACGCACACACACACACACACACACGCACGCACCCCTGTGAGTCACTTACAGTTTCCCATCCTCCTTGTCCAAGGCGCAGAGAAAGGTGACATCCCAGTTCCCAGACGTCAAGAAGAGAGGAGAACCAGAGGCGGTAGCAGGCTGTGTGGCAGACGGGCAGGAGCACAGATGGAGGAGGAGAGAAAATACACTGAACTGAAATATAGACAGCGACAAGCTTAGGAGGAGGGAAAATATATATAGGGGAGAGATCAGGATTGATGAAAAGCAATAAAGCCTAGATACTGACAGGAATGTAAACATTTCAAAGTCATAATAATAAGTAGAAAATAAATATGTTGCAGTCTTTATAAAAGTGAGTGACACACAATTGTTCAACAAGCATTATGTTCAAGATTTGAACATAATGCTTTATTAGTAAGCTAAGACCAAAAAATCTCAATAATATAAATAAACAAAATAATGTAAACCACGACATGGATACAGTTGAGATCTTGTTAGATATATAAGCTATATATAGCTAGCACAGCTGGATGTCGCCACCTCCTACTGACCCCATAGATGTCAGAAACAAAAAAAAACACCTTATGATCAAAGCTTTCACCTTTAAAAGACATTACTAAAAAAATATAGAGGAGAAAAACAAACCACGTATGTTCTATAATGAGGTGAAGGAACGCCTGTTCAATGCCGATATCAACCTATATTCAAGTGTTTTATGGGACCCTGAGGAATAGTTAACAAGCTATTTCGCACCGAACGATTTACAGACAAAAAGAGTAAATGTTAACGTCCGTCACGCTAACCTGAGCTGAGAGACTGGCTATGTGGTGAAACTCTCCACGGGCGCCCTGTTTCGCAGGTAGTATCATGTAAAACACGGAGCCTTCGTCCGCAAACAATGGCACCTCCTGTTGAGCACAGAAGTAAGGGGAAACGTCTGAGTCAGCACAAATACAGCACTCCTCCCAGTGAGTCGAGGCACCGCCAGCCATGATTACGTGACTTATGGTGATATGGTAATACCCACCTGTCTTTGGTTCTCCATCAGGTCCATGGCCATTTTGTGTTTCTGGCATAACAAAGTAAAAATAATGTATGCATTATTCTCACTGTGCATATTCTGCCTATCATTACAATCATTATGTCTTACATGTATTATTACATCCCCTCTATAAAGGATAAACAACAGCTTACAGTGGGACTGAGATAGGAGAAGAAGCACTTTAACACATTACAGTATTTCTCAGTCGCTTTGGCACACTTTTCCATTTAGTCTTAACAGTTGCAAACCAGCTCGTACATTTCTCAAAACAATTCTTACAAACAGCATGTCTTACAAATACAATGTTTTTCCGGCTAAGGCCCATAACTTGCTCAAAATCCTTAGTCTATCTCTCAAAACAGTTTTACGTCAATGAACATGTCATTGCCATCAGATTGTCAAGTCATTGTGTCATTATATATATATATGCAGTCTTATATAGTATATATATATATATAATATATAGTAGATACTGTATACATTTCAACAGGACATAGTGTAGTGAAAGATCGAGTGTACTGTAAGAGATTGGACAGAATTCACATTTATGCAGTTTTTACTGTATATACAGTATTATGCATAATGTACTGTATATACAGTATTATGCATAATGTACTCTTTGTACTGTAATTTGGTGACATTGTCATTGTGAAGAAAAGAAAAACACAGTACAGTAATAAGGCTTTACAGCACTGCATAGCACAAAGGAAAAAGAAAATACAACTACTGTAATAATATGCCCCAGAATATAGCACTGGCTATGCTTGCCAATTAAACGTTTGATATTATAGAGATCTAGTTCTCTACCTAGCTGGTTGATCATTGGTTGATCTGGTTGATCTGGTTGATCTACGACCTCACATATTTCCCATCAAAGGTGAAAGCCAAGGTTCAGCTGAGAGCAGTTTATCAATTCAGGACACATTTACATAATAGTCTAATACAATTGACAGCTTGTTTAACAATGACTTAAACAAGGACTTAAACAATGAACTAATGCCTAATATGTTTTGGGGGGTACGACTATTGTATGTCCAAAACGAGAGCTGTGTACGGATTCTTGGCAGTAAGTCGGACTCGTTTCAGGTGGGGTATGGTCTCCGCTTAATCACCAATCCTGTTTGTGATATTCATGGACAGGATATCGAGGCATAGTCGTGGTGGGGAAGGGTTGTGGTTCGGTAGCCTGGGGATCTCATCACAGTTTTTTGCAGATGATGTGGTCCTGATGGCATCATCGGTCTGTGACCTACAGCACTCACTGGATCGGTTTGCAGCCGAGTGTGAAGCTGCTGGGATGAGGATTGGTACTGCTAAATTTTAGGCCATGGTTCTCAGCCGGAAACTGATGGAGTGCCTATACTCCAGGTGGGGAATAAGTCCTTACCCCAAGTGAGGAAGTTTAAGTAACTTGGGGTCTTGTTCGCGAGTGAGGGGACTATGGAGCAGGAGATTAGCTGGAGAATCGGAGCAGCGGGAGCGGTATTGCCATCGCTTTACCGCACTGTTGTGAAGAAATAAAGCTGAGCCGGAAGGCAAAGTTCTTGATCTACCGGGCAATTTTCGTTCCTACCCTCACCTATGGGTCATGAAGGGTGGGTTATGACCGAAAGAACAAGATCACAGGTAAAAGCGGCTGAAATGGGTTTTCTCAGGGAACACATTCTCTAAGGTCTCCCTTAGAGATGGGGTGAGAAGCTCAGCTATCTGTGAGGAACTCGGAGTAGAGCCACTACTCCTTTGCATTGAAAGGAACCAGTTGAGGTGGTACGGGCATATGGTAAGGATGCCCCCTGGGCGCCTCCCTTGGGAGGTGTTCCAGGCACGTCCAG